>BQNB010028485.1:0-51633 GCA_026074375.1 Tanacetum coccineum
TTGCTTTCATCTCTGTAACCTCTTCCCCTTTTTGTCATAATTCAATAGGGAACATATGCAACTTTGATCTTCACAACTACAAACCATATATCAAAACTTCTAATCCAAACTTTCCAATGTCTCAAATTACCCTCCATGACGCATAATAAGAAAAATAAATTTAAGCAGTAGAAACTTAAACTAGCAGTAGTAATAATGACTTAGCAGTAGTAAATGAAAACCTTCCTCTCAAGTGGTGCATGAACATATCCTGATGGTTAAACATTTTGTCAATTAAGCTTCCCCTGAAACCAATATGTTAACCATCTCTTGAATCTTCAAATTCTGTAGGCTTTTTGTAATGATTACTGATGAAGTACACTTGATATACCAAACTTGAAACTAAAGTAAAATCCCCCAAATTTGTTACTTAAGCTTGCACTGTTGTAGATTGAAAAACGGTGTAGAGAATTTGTGCTGATCAAATCTCTAAAAACACATCACCTCTTGAATTTATCCACATCGACATCTTCGTGTGACACTGAGCACTACAACGTAACTCCTTTAAGTGATAGTTTACCAGGTCCTCAACCAACCACCCCTTGACCGCTGGAAACTAGATAAACCAAGTCCCAATCATAATTCGTATTCGTTCAAGCAAGTTATCATTGAAATCATGCAACCACCCAACCCCGATTTCAAGATAAAATAAGTAGACTCATTCGTGAAACCTATTTCACTCTTAAATAAGTGATACCAAATAAACTCCATAACCAATTCTTGTAATTAATCCCAAAACTAGCCATTTAACCAAACATTCTTTTCTATCCGAGATTCAAACCATGTGTGTCATCCGATATCTTTAGTTGCAGCAACACTCTTCCACAATCCACTTGTGTCTTCAAAAAAACAGAACCATTAAGAACCGGACCTTGCAACCTTCAACACCATCTACAACTTTTCTGCAAAACCTTGTAGATCCTAGATCAAGAGCCACCAGGCTCTGATACCAATTATGGAACCTAATAACATGTTAGGTTCTTTGATCGTTTATAGCTTGAGGTTGTTTAGACCTCATCTAGGAAAAATAACAATGAACATGAAATAATGCATAGCGTAAATAGCATAATGAACAAAGTTATTTCAACAAGGTTTTTCATTTATACGTTTCCATTAAGCCCCAATTCTAGACGATCAACTCTAGAACGGTTACAATCTAACAGGGATCAAAGATCCTTGGGGCTACACCAACTCTACTAGACGTCTACATCTTTTACACTTTGTGTACACACACTTTTCTGGAGATATCTTAAACCTATACACCTAATACCCTTTATATAGAGGGATATTAAGGCTTACAAAGGAAGCTAATCAATAGATAAGGAAACTCTTTAAATCACATTAATATGTTTCCTAATCATTATCTTTAACATCTTTGACCAAATCTTCATAATTCTCCACCAGCTTGAAGAATTCTTTAATGACGATTCTGATCCTTTTGTTTCATTCTTTTATTTATTTTGTCTCATCAAATTTAGAATCCCAACAGTTGATGATGGGAATGATGGTTGAGCTTAAAAGGCTATATCTTCTTCTTCATCAACTTCCTTTTCTTTCTTTAGATCATTAACCCGTGTTGAAAGAAGGAGAACGTGTTTAGATAGTTCTCTTATCTGTTGTGACTTTGGTGAAGGTAGTTGTTGAGAAGATGCTTTAGTAGTATGTTCAGTGGGAGGGAGATTGCTTGTTTATGGCATCATGAAATAGAGAGTTCATGGTTTTATTAGTGTCCTCATCATTGTCTGGGATGGTTAATTGTGCATCTTCTTGAGCCAAATAGATGAGCATTCTTTCTTCAATGGATGAGTGAAGTAGGGAGTAAAGTTTGAGTGTCTAGCACCCCTCTATTAGAATGACTTGAATATAATAAGTCCTAGCTTAGAGGGGAGAGGAGATGACTGGTCTTTGGATCCCTTTTCATTACCTTGTTGAAGCAATGAATCATTAAGTTTAGATTGTTCAAGGTTAGCTCCAGTGATGATAATAGCTGAAGCTTCGTCCCTTGATGCAAACTCAGAGTGCAAAATGACAGCTGATGGAATTTTGGGATGAGTTGTAGGTAATGTTGACACAACACTACAGAGCTTGAGGTGAGCTTTGTCTTCACCAATGGTACCTAAATACATTTGATCACTAGTTGCTTGTAATGCCTCTTTTTCCATTATGGTACCCTCAAGAGAGGTTACGAGAGGTTGTCTTAGGTTCGTTGAGAACTTGGCTAGTATGGACTTCAATGTTTTCAGCTTCTTATGGCCTTTGGATGCTTTTGTGTCCTCTATTATAAGAGGTACACCGGTTGTTACCTTCTCACCGGTCTTAGAGCTGGGTTTGCCACATCTTTGTGCTTTGCTCTTTTTATGACCATATTTAGCTCAAGGCCTTGAGCCTTCAGGGACTATGTCTTCAACATGAGGATTGGTGGATGAAGCTTCATCCTTACTAGACAGGTTTTATGCATAGATTGAAAGAATGTGAGATGTGAAGGAAGGTTCCCTTCAATAGAGTAAAAAATTTCATTGCTGAAGATAGGGGGCTTCAATGATTCTTGACTCTTTTGTACGGTATGCAGGGCTCATTTTGAATTCCATGGCTAAGGAGATGAATCTTGAGTAGTTCAGCACCTCACCCCTAGTTTTCTTTTCTAACTTTTTAACTAGATCATCAGAAATGATCTTCTTAAAATCGCGTTAAGCCCTAGTGACTAGACCGTACATAATCATTTCTTAGGTGGCGTTGATTTGGTCATATACTCCAGTCGCTCCTCTGAATTATCATTATCATTAGAAGTTTCCATTTTAGGGCCAAATATTTTATCTTAAAAGTACTAGCGACCTTTTCAGTATACCCAATGGTGCTGAAAAATTGTTTTGCCACTTTGGGGCTAGGTGTTTGATGCGGGTCTTGTGAACTCGGGGGTTGTTATCGTTCTCTAGGCGAATAGCATGTGAAGGCTTGAACTAAACCTAACCAAGATCTAAGGGGTAGAAAGAAGATTATTTTTCTATTTTTCTATTTTTCTATTTTATCGAAAGCAAGTAAAATTCTGGTTTTGAGAGGGTTTTGATTTTAAACCAATTAAACTAAAATTAAATCTAAACTACTTTGGTGGGTTCTCGTATGATAAACAAACATATTCACTTAATCATGCACTAATCCTCAATATGCTTCTCCTAGTCCTATTGCTTTGTCGCACTTGTGATGATATGTGTAAGTATTTCCTAGGTTATGAACATTTTACATGAATCTGCCGTCTATGTAATATTATGTTAAGGCAACACACAGGTAAGGTAGTATGAAGATTATTACAAGGCCCCTAAAGTACATTACATGCATTAAAACACTTAAGAGGGATCACCCATATTAGGGGTAAGGTAGTATGAAGACTGTTACCGATGGTATCCTTTCTATACACTAGCATTTCCTTAGACGTCTATGCTAATGTAATATTTTATAGCCAGTTTTCTAGAGCCTAACGCGCACATCCATCTCAAGAAGCAATATTAAAAGGATCTACAACCTAAGTTTTATGCAATCATAAGTAAATACTAAAGTATCAAGTCTAGCATGTTAAAGAGAAGCGAAGAACATAAATTAATCAAACAGCACATAGACATATTAAAATATTAAAGGATAAATGACTTCACTTGATTAAAACATGAGTTTAAGGGTGATACAAGAGGGTTTTTAAGCCCTAAAGTCGACTATAAAAGCTGCTACTCCCGAACCCTAATAATAATAATCGTTTCTGAAAAGTTGTACACAAGTTCCACACTTAAAACCCTAAACCGAGTTTGTATATAAAGGAAATAGGCCGCAATGGCGTCGCAAGAATTCTGATGCCATCGCCTCGCCGAATCTTCTAGGGTTTCTTTTGAGGCGGTTACAGCCTGACGTCGTCACACTTTTCTTGACGCCATCTCTTGTATGTTCTGACGGCGTCGCTAGGAAATTGTTACGCCGTCTCCAGACTCAGTGAGCATATTCTTGAAACCACTTCGTTGTAAAGCTAAAATCTTGTCCTGTTTCTTCCCAAACGAGTCCAAGTCACGTGTATATCCTCTAAGAGCTTCCCAAATGCAAAAAACATAAAAAGAAATGATTAAGCATGTATTTTTGGCATATTTGCATGATTTAGGAGGTTAAATGACCCCAAAAAAGTGTATAGAATGACACCTCATTAAATACCCCTACACTTGGGTTCGCTTGTCCTCAATCAAATAGGCTTTTCTACCTAGACAATAGCAATATCAGGGGCATTTAACTTACTTTTCAAAGATAATTTACAGCACAACCAATTAGACCTCGTAATTAAAAGCATAGAAAATATATAATAGCACCTCACATAAGTGTTTGGATTATCTCTTTCTATCGGGTGTATAATGAATTATAACAATAAAGGAAATGGGAAAATAACACTCATTACCTATCGTAGCATATAAATTACCATAGGCTTGGAAAATGATCAAAAACCTCCACCGCAATGGTGTAAGCACCTAGGAATTACTATCAAAGAGGTCTTTAAGGGGTTGTAGTGTATGGGTGTAAGTTAAACGAAAACAGAAACAAATGGGATATATTTGGGTGAATTTGGGGTGGGGGTGAGTTAACTAAAATACAAGAATACATGTAGGTGTTGCTAAGCCAAAACTCGACCACACTAGGACTAAGATATACAAACTTTACAACTAACTATCTTGATATAAACATGAACATAAGCAAAATGGAAGCCCGTACAATTTTTTTCTTTTTTTTTATATTCATTTTTTTCGATTCTTTTTCTTTATTTTTTTATATACATTTTTTTCGTACACTTTTGCCCAGCTATTTGCTGAAACATAATAATACATGTCTTGGGGTTTATAAACATACCCCTACACTTGAGTTTTAGAACTCATAATTACAAACTAACTAATGACCCAAATTGCGAGGATCAAAATAATATGGAGTGTATTAAGCACGTATGGAGGTAATAAATTGACTTTCTTCCCTATTTTATCTATAAAATAAAAACTACCATGAATCTTAATCGTCTCAAAACTGTATACACTAATCAAAAGACTCGAGTTAGCAACCATGTACTCAAGCAAATAATTAACTAGGTTTTACAATAATGTTCTAAAAACGAGTACATACAAGGAAGGCCAAGGCGATGCGGGTGTAACATTTGGTGTGGTTGTAAACAATTCTCTTCATTAATAATCTGGAATCCGCCAAAAAATTATGAGAACCGCGAAAAGGATAGGCTCGGAGGGGTGTAATAGGGGTATCTTGCACTAAAAATGAGTGCGAAGCAAGGGTGTGGGGATAGTTATATGATCGGGGAGACCATAATAACAAATACAAGTTTAAAACAGGGTTTACCCTAATGCCTCTTATCATTTAGTAAATCCTAATCACACAAATGCGATCTCACTATTGGTCTCGTGATGAATCACAAAAACAAGTTCTAGAATTTAATATACTACCGGTACATTCTCATATAGTTTTAACCGATACCAGTGCTTCAGAAAAAGAGACAAAACCACATATGCACGATCAAATCCATGAACGCGACACATATGATTGCTCATTCCTTAACTCGAGCAAGCTAAAGGTGAAGCTATATTAGGTATCAAAAATGGATACCTGAATTCCTAAAGATCTAGAGGCGAACCTTATATTTTTGTGGGTTGATTTTTTTAGTGTGGTAGGGTTTTTGTGCTAGTCATATAATTCCTATCCATGAGACGCTAATAATACTCAGTTTTTATTGGTATGTGCCATAAAAAAATTAAATTTTAGTTAAAATTTCCTTCTACGCTATGTTTCGGTATATTGCACATCATTTTAAGGACAAAGCAAATGCAATAGAAGGAATAGTTTCTAAGGCTTATTTCCCCCTACACTTATTTTAAACATTGTCCCTAATGTTCTTAAAAGTACCAGAATAAACGAATAAAGGGAAAGAAAAAGTAAAAGAAACTAGTACTCCCTATTTTTGCTCAATAATGAAGAAGAAACAAATGATAAGCTAGTTAAATCGTCATCCAAGAATCATCTTAATGAAACTCCTAAGAACCTAAAGCTTCTTCTCATTAAATATAACCTGCAAATCAAAGATAAGAAACAACTATACCTAGCGTAAAATTCAGCTGGATAATAGTATACAATGATATGATTAGGGTTTTGACACTACGAAAGCAATAAAGATAGGATGATTGTGCTAAATAAAACCGTGGTTTTCTACAAGATTTAGGAAAATTACAAATTCTAGAAATTATACAAAATTAATTTTTCAAAAATAATAGAAAATTCAAATTTTCATAGTTCTGGAGAAGTGACGCCGTCAGGAAAAATCCTAACGCCATCTCCAGACACTGTGAAGATTTCACATTTGTTTTCTTGGAAAAAATTTCTGCACGCAATTCCTATTAGTTATTTCCTAGAAAAATACTGCATAAAGCACGAAAATTATTAGCACAAACATATGACTCTAACAAACATGACACAAGACGCAAATTAATCTAAATAGTTTATTTTATATGTTTGAAATGGTTCTTATAAACCGAATATTTTCCCCTACACTTATTTGATGCAAAATATCTTTGATTGTAATTAAGACGAAGTTAAAAACAAAGCAAAGCATGATCGCAAATAAATCAAACATAATAAAACAAACAATAAAGAATAAGACACACGACACTCCTAAAATGCGATAAAATAAAAGATTAGGTTGCCTCCCAAAAAGCGCATTTCTTTATTTAACAAGTCCTGTAGCTAGACTTGGAGTCACACTCCTTACATGACTCCTCCTTCGTTTCTTACTTCTTCTTCAAGTGCACCTACATCAAATGACCCATCAACATTTATCCCATCAGTTTCCTCTTTGTATGATGGATCAAGCTTGTCCACATCTATGTAAAAACCTTTTTCCAAATCAAATGCCCTTTTACATCCTCTCCTATAATCATCTTCGCTGAGTATCACCCTAGATGATAACAGGTCGTGTCATTCACTGGTTGAGTCATCCATCTCAGAATCTTTATATGGAGTTTTAAAAGTGACTTTCTTAATTCCATTTGTAAATGTGATCAACCCTTGTTCCCTATTTGATATTAGTTTAGTAGTCTCCACAAATGGTCGGCGAAAGACTACTTGAGATAGACAAGGATCTATGTTAGCTTCAATATTATCGATGATGGTGAAATCCATAATGTGACTCATATATCCTACGAAGACATGCATATCCTTCCCTATCCCGATGAAACTATGCCCCCTAAATTTATACTCCCGTTTTTATGACATTGTAACAAGCTAATGACATAACATTTATGGGTGAATCTAAATCGATGTATGCATTGGGTATGAACTTACGTCCTATGATGCATGGAATCTTTAAGTTACGAGGGTCCCATTTCTTAATTCTAAAGTCAAAGCTTAATGAGCAACTCGGCATCTTCTCTAACAAAGACTCATAAACCGACTCATCATGCGTGTCCACTAAGTCAAGTGACTCTTCATACTCCATCCATTCCCTTGCTTCTTCTACTTCCTTCGTTTCTCCACACGTTCTATCATCCAGATCATTCCGTTTTATTTCTCGTGAGTCGCCTTCTTTAATTTTTGGTTTAGAGCAGTCTAACCCTTCCTCTACTTTTTTCTCCACTTTAAAAACTATGTCACGATCATCTTCCTTAGTCACGTCAGGTTCTATGGAACCCGCTTCTCTATATTTTTCCTCTTTTCTTATGATGGTGATTGTGTTGATGAAATAGACGTGCTTGGGGGAGGAGGAGCTCCTATTTTGTTCTCCTAGAGATGATTAGGATAGCTATTTTAGAGAGAGTAATTTTGAAGGACTTTTTATTCCTTTGTTTTGAGGTGCTCCGTTCTCATGATGAGCATGCTAAACGACATTTATGCGAGGCGTGGGATCTTTTGCAACATCACGAGCGGGTGGATTGTCAATTTTTTCTTAAACAACTTTCCATAGTATGTTGAGTTTGTTGATTACTTCATCTTGTTGTTGCTTGAGTTGGGTCTCAAGGCTAAACAATCTTTTCTCTTGATGAGAATCAAAACCATTCAAGACCCTTTCAAGTTTTGTTTGATAGTTTGAGAGTCCGTTTGGCATGTTGGAAGAGTATGTTGAAAAAGAGCCATTTTGTGGACTCGAGAAGTTTTGAGTTCGTGCCTAGAACCATGACTTGAGCAGGTTAGTCAGACCATTGGTGTTGACTTCTATACTTGTTCCAATGTATGGTTTATGTGTTTATAGGTGTTTATGTGTGTGTTTATGTGGATTATATGGGAGTTGGTACTCAATCCATTGAGCGTGATCGTCTCATTGGGATTGGAGTTGTGTTGGATTTGGTAGAATTCATTTTGTTCACTTTTGAGTGACGGGGAAATGATTATTGAGATTTGAGCATTTTTGCGTTAATTGTGTAAGTATTAAGTTTGTACGTATAACAAAAAAATATGCAAAAAAACCCCAAAAAAAATAAATCCATTAAAAATCAAACAATACACAAAAAAACATAACAACAAAAAAAAACAAAAACAAAAGAAAAAATTCCATAAAACAACAAAATAAACCAAAATAAAAAGAAATAATGCAATATTGAGTGTCGTGAGGACCACTGCAAATCTCACATGAAGAAGTGATTTTGTTCACTTAAACCGGTGGGTTAAGAGCAAGATGAGCTTCCATCAAGTGTTGGACTTGATTTTCAAGCTCAATGAGGCGACGATCGGATGTACTCAGGACATCTTAAGGCAAAGAGATTGCCTTGAACAGTTTAGCAAAGTCCCTTGGGTCATTCCAACTTTCATTGTCATAGAAGGCTAGGTCCTCTAATAGTGCCCAAGATTCTTCAGCGTTTTTGTCATGTAGCTTACCACCGGATACTTGATCGATGGTTTTCCTTGTGGAGGGATTGACATGGTCATAGAACATTTGGACTTGGATCCAAAGGTCGAAGCCATGATGAGGGTCTTTTGGAGTAAGCCCTTAAAACGAGTCCATGCTTCAGAGAGGGATTCACCCTGATGTTGTTGGAACATCAAGATGTCATTTCGAAGTTTAGAAGTCCTTCTCGGTAGAAATAATTGAGCAAGGAAATGAGTAGTACGATCCTCCCAAGTGGAGATGGATCCTACTGGAGACGTTCAATTCATTGCTAGATTGATTCGAGAAGGAAATTTGAAATAAACGCAGCCACCCCTCCTTCCTTAGTTTCACATCTAAGTCAATGAGTCCCAAACAATTTTTAGAAAATCCTTAAGATTTGGTTTAGTCCCGGACTAAAGTTCGTAGAATTTTTTTCTTCTCGGAGTTGACTTGACTTTGATTGGGCTTCGTCTTCACACACTTTTCCATCCCGTGTCCGGTTTTGTCGCTTTTTGCTTGGTTTTTCGTCTTTTTGTGAGATATCCGTTCCTGCACAACACAATTAGCAAAACAAGCATATATTTGGCATTTTGAGTCCGTTTTTGGATATTTTAGCTTGTTTTTAAAGGTAAAAGGTATGTGTAATTAAGCACATACCAATCTCACTCGATAGGAATCAAGCGAGTAGACCTAAGCTAAATAAAATTCAAGACCTATATTATTCCTCGGCAACGTTGCTAAAAAATTAATGCGGGTCTTGTGAACCCGCAAAGAGTTTTACAATCCCCTAGGCAGAGTACCTAATCATTGAAGTGTAGTATAACAAGGACTCGGGGGTTGTTATCGTTCTTTAGGGGAATAGTGTGTGAATGCTCGAACTAAACCTAACTAAGATCCTAAGGATATGCAAAAAAAGATATTATTTTTTTGTATTTTTTAATTATATGAAAAGCAAGTAAAATATCAGGTTTGAGGGTTTTGGTTTCTAAACTGATTAAACTAAAATTAAATATAAACTACTTTGGTGGGAACTCGTATGATAAACAAACGTATTTACTTAATCATGCACTAATCCTCAGGTTGATTCTCCTAATCCTATTGCTTTGTCACACTTGTAATGATCTGTGTAAGTATTTCCTAGGTCATGAACAGATTACAGAAATCTGTCGTCTATGTAATATTCTGTTAAGGCAACGCACAGGTAAGGTAGTATGAAGACTATTACAAGGCCCCTAAGAGTACATTACATGCATTAAAACACTTAAGAGGGATCAACCATATTAGGGGTAAGGTAGTATGAAGAATTTTACCGATGGTATCCTTTTGTAAAACCCTAAAATATGTCGTAACGAAAAGGTAACCGAGGGCGTTACTTCATAATACAATAGCACAAGATATAAGAGAACGACCTCTAAATGAGTTGTTTAAAAAGATAATTTTGTTGACTTAATTGAAATAAATAAGTTGTAACATTTGTCCCATAAGTTTGCATCAAAATAAAGCATAATTGGTTCAACGAGATAGATAGTTTTTAAATGCATAAGAAAATCCATGAATGATGATCTTGAAAAGTATGGACTGCATGCACATCAATTACTTCAAAGCAGTTAAGCACCTGAGAAATGCATGCTTAAAAGTGTCAACATAAAGTTGGTAAGTTCATTGGTTTAAATATGTGTAAAGTTTGGACCGTAAGATTTGGTAAGGCATGACTATTGTAACACATACATTATTCACAAAAGCAATTACGATTGCACTAAGCTCATGACACAAAAACTAGACAAAGTTAAGTATGTAATTTAATGCAATCAAAGTACCCTAGGGAGTGTCCAAAGTGAGACACCCGCAATCCAACATGGTATACGTCCTTTAGTTCGGTCCTCCAAAACTAGTAAGCACCACTTACCCGAACGGGGATGTCAATTCTAAATAGATCACTTTATAACACTCGTGCTTACACAAAGTAATTAACGGTTCATGATGATTCGAGCGGAGTGGATTATCGCTACTTAGGCTAATCTGTAATCGTTTTAAAAGAAAGTAAAGTACTTGCGTCCAAATGTAAAACAAGCAATGTATCTCACCCCGAGATTTGTAAAATAGTGATAAAAAAGTTAAAGTGGGGCTATAAACTCACCTCAAGCAAAAGTATTAATTTTTAGAAAAATCAACAAAGGAACACAAAAAGTTCCGGCAAACAACCAATTCAATTATATGTCGATTTAGAATAATACACTATATTTTATAACGTTATATCACCACCTAATAGTTTGTGTTTTAGTTTTATAAATTAAAGTAATATTTATGTCAAGTTCTTTATTTTTATTATTTTTACAACGACAATATATATATATATAGTCTAATTAGTTTATAAAATAATATTTATAAAGTTTACAACGCGTATAAATATTATATAAGTATTACTTCATTATTTTCTATAGTTTTTATAGCTCAAACGGACCCGAAAATACTAATTAAAGTTTCTAACAGCAACTATTTTTACCAAAAATGTGTGCAGGAAATTTATTAAATTATCCGAAAAATAGTCCAACATTAATAGAGTGTAACTCCTTCTTTATAGACTTTCATGGCAAAAGAAAATTTCCTTCTTTTACCGAAAAATCATTCCGAACAAGAATTCTTTTTATACACTTTAGCCGATTCGGACCCGAAAGAGGTCATAAATACAAAAACAGAAACTGCACAGGTTTATATAAAAATTGTTTTGCCGAAATCGTTATTAAACTCGTTTTGACTGTATCTCCTTCGTTATAGATCCGTTTTTCGCGTTCTTTATATTCACAGCTTCGTATTTAACTGTACTAACTAATTTTTAAGGTTTTAACTTGTCAAACCATTTTTATCCTAGCTGTTTTATAAGGACTGTTTTGGGTATAAATATATATCCTCCAAATCTATTAATCTAACCTCATTTTCCACTATAAAAACCTTTTAACCTATTCTCTTCATCCACTTTCACAATCAACAAAATACAAACTATCCTAATCCAATCCAATACTTCACAACACAAATTAATAAGAACATGAATTTAAATATAGAACTAATTAAGCTAGTTTATAAACTACTAATTTAACAACAAGTTTAATAATTTAACAAGTAACCTATGTAATATCAAAATAAATATCTTCTAACTGTGTATTCACATATATAATTTATTTAACACTTCTTGAAAGTATAAATTTATTTAAGTATTGTTCTTGCTTTCTTGTAAACCTTTTATAAAAATTAATTAATTGGTTATATAACATGGTTCGTAAGATGTTCTTAGCAAAATAAATAAAATAAAAGTATGGAAAGTATATGAACCTTAGTGAAGATGAATGGCAAGAACAACTAGTTAAACACTTAAATCAAACCCCAAACTTGTTTGATTATCTAATAACCCTTAAACATTCTTGGAGAAATACTTGATAAAATTAAAAAACCAATTTCTTGTGTGTTCTTTTTCTTGGCCTGCTAGGATGAGAAAAAGAAAGAGTGATATGTAAATTTTTTTCTATGTGAATTATTGAGGTGAATACTACTTTTTTAAGTAATCAATATAGGTAAGGTCCTTAGCATTTTTTATTCATGGGAAACACAAGAATGAAATGACTAACCAAGCATGCATGTTTTCGTATACATAAGGAGGAAAAAGAAGGAACATTTGTGTTGGAGGCTATTACCCATAAGGTTTAGTGTTTCTTGCATAAGTATCCACAAAACAAACCAAGTTATACATATAATACTAGGGGCCGGTTATATTGTGTTTTTAGGGAGTGAAATAATTAAATTTTGAGTATTATGTATAGGTGTGGGTATTTGGTTAAATATAAAAAGGTGGTGTAGTTTACATGCATGCATAAGGGCTAAAAAATGCAAAACGTAAGCGTTTTACGTAAAGTATAAAAATAAAATATGAAAAGCTATAATTATCTTCTTAATAATTACATAACACTATTTGACGTAAACTTTTATTTGTTTAATGCCGGTCTACGTTAATTGTTAATTTTCTATTTACACGATTTAACTTAACGGCTATTTATAAAAGTAAACACGTAAAGGTTCAAAGTAAATAGTTTTGAGTTTATTGACGTAAAATGACCCGAAAATGTGAATTGTCACACTTTTCTACACACTCACGTTTCCCTAGACGTCTATGCTAATGTAATATTTTATAGCCAGATTCCTAGAGCCTAACGCGCACATCAATTACAAGAAGCAATATTAAAAGGATTTCCAACCTAAGTTTCATGCAATCATATATAAGTACTAAAGGATCTAGCCAAACATGTTAAATAGAATCGAAGAACATAAATTAATCAAATAACACATAGACATTTTGAAAGATTAAAGGATAAATGACTTCACTTGATTAAAACATGAGTTTAAGGGTGATACAAGAGGGTTTTTAGGCCCTAAAGTCGACCCTAAAAGCTGCTATATCCGAACCCTAATAATAATAATCATTTCTCAAAAGTTGTACACAAGTTCCACACTTAAAACTCTAAAATCGAGTTTGTATATATAGAAAATAGGCCGCGGCGACGTCGTAGGATTTCTGATGCTGTCGCCTTGCCGAATCTTCTAGGGTTTCTTTTGAGGCGGTTACATCCTGACGCCGTCTCTTGTATGTTCTAACGGCGTCGCTAGGAAATTGCGATGCCGTCTCTAGACTCTGTGAGCATATTCTTGAAACCACTTCATGTAAAGCTGAAATCTTGTCCTGTTTCTTCCTAAATGAGTCCAAGTCACGTGTATATCCTCCAAGAGCTTTCCAAATGCTAAAAACACAAAAAGAAACAATTAAGCACATATTTTGGGCATATTTGCATGATTTAGGGGGTTAAATGACCCCGAAAAGTGTATAAAATAACACCTCATCAGTGTTAGTGTGTACAGCTTAGAAGAGGGTAGGTATTTGGCTCCTATAGCCTCTCAAAAGGATGAGGGCCAAATTCAACTCTGATACGAGCATTTTGGATAGTGAATGAGATTTGGTTTGTTTTAGACACGTTTGTAGTGTACCAAAGTTCTTTGAGGTATATTTCATACTGGTATGAAGGATTGATGGTGAAGGCTTTTGGCATGCAATAATTTTAAATAAAAGTGGGCACTTCTTGGAATTATTCGTTGTTTTTTGTTAGGTTAAGAATAGCAATAAAGTTGTTTAGTTTAGCTATGATTTGTTCTAGGGTGTGGATAATTTGATCTGACTTTTTGAGTTCAACTGGTGGTGATTCAGGTTGTTCTTGTTGGGGTTCTTGATGTTGTGGAGGGTTTATGATGGCTAATGGTTGTGGTTAAGTGATTTGAGATGATGATTCCATGTTAGTTATGAAAGGTTTGATGATTTTGATGAGTGCTTGCAATAATATTGAGTGGTTCCACAAAGATTACGAAACTCATCATTCATCTATACCTATCCAACTTACAAAACTTTGCCCCGTTATCACTTTTTCTAGTAAACTTCCTCCCACCCATCGGAACTTTCACTAGGCTTTCTTCATCAGTGAAACTGTCAAACTTATTTATCTCTTTAACATAAAGTAGTGTGTTGATCCAGTCATCATTACACCTCACTACTTTCTATTTTGAGGCTCACTGCCATTTAATTGTCCCAAACCATGGCCTTACACGTCTATATTGCACACCTTTTCCCCCATCCTCTTGGAGATTTTTTGTTAAATAGGTTATTTCAGTTTAAAGGTATGTTGTATATCAATTTTAACTAGTTTTAACCCTAAATATGCATATAATAATGCGTTTTCCATTAACTCGAAACCACTTATTATGCAAGTTGTTTTGTTAGACATTTTAATCAGTTTTTTATGTTATAAATTGTGAATATTTGTAACATTTATTTATATGAGAAAAAGTATATTTGATTTTAGCTGTATTTATGGAAAATGCTTTTCTAATCATATATAAAGGTTAGTACTGGTTGTTTATGGGTTAGTTATGACCATAGAAGGAGGCAAGGGCATACAATTTGAATGTAAAGGGTGCTTTTAAGAATGTGGAATTGAAGAACGAATTGCAAGATGTCCAGATTGTTTGGTTTTTTACTTGTGTTCCATGCCTGTAAGTTTTGACCACCTTATAAATATATATAGTTTAAATGAAACATCATAACATCAAGTCCACACTCTTTTACCGAGGCCTTGGGTTAAATCGCATATTCTTGGCCCTACCACCTAGAGTTTTTTTCCGCAAAGCGATGAAAATTGCTATAGAATTAACTGAACAAGCATATACAAAAGGAATTTAAGTGTAAATTGCAGGACATGTCTACGGAAAAGAAATTACGCTTGTTGAATGGACCAGAGAGGGTAGGGTTCCGCTTTAAACTGTTCGAGGTAAAATTGATTATCGTTCCTATACAGTTCAAACAATCTATGGGTTAGAAATGTAGGAAAATAGGTCCAATTTTGTCTTAATTTATATAAGACTCAGATCTGACTTTGTAAGCTGATTGTGATTTTACTTTGCGTGTTCCATTTTTTGCAGAGATTGTAGCAATCATTATATCTGTATCATATGTAAAGGATTTAAAAGTTATCATTACAGGCATGACTAATAGATTAAGTTTAGAATGCCAAACTTGTGGCTTTGTTAATAGACGAGAAGTCACTTTTAGAGCAATGTGTGCACCTATTATTACAAATTAGACGATTACCCGTGCATAGCAACGACAGTATATGGTAGCTTTGGTTTGTGTGTGAAAATTTTGTTTATGTGTATATGAGTGGGGTGAGTGAGAGTGAAGATAGTTAATGGTTTTAATTATAATTAAGTATTTAGGTATATAATAGATTGTGTTGCCATTATAAATAAGGATATTTTACTCTAAAACTTATTCATTTTTAAGTTTGTTATTTTTTTAAGTTTTAAGGAAAACGCATTTGTACTTTATGACGACTTGTTCATATACACGTTTAATTTCCAAATCTTTAAAATTTTGAGTTTGGGATCTTGCCTTGCTTTGTTTTCTAACATATAATAATAGTGTCAATCATCAAAACTACTTTCTATCAAAACCTAATAATTTAAAGTCTTGATTTACTCAGTGTTATGTCTTTATAGGAACCACATTTGTACATACATAGATGGCTAATGGATTGGGTTTGATATGCCAAATATGTGGCTTTACGGAGTCTTATTGCTTTAAAGGCTTCTATTACTTTTGGTGTTATGACACTCAAGCTAACCGAATCATGCACACTGCTATAAGTACCTTTCGGGGGGGTCTTGGATGATCAAAGCAATAAGACTCCGTAAAGCCACATAATAATAATAATAATAATATGACTAAATAATACGACTAACACTCCCCCACAGTTGGAGTGGGAGGACACCAGACGCTCAAACTAGTACAAAATTCTTTAAACAAAGCCGAAGGCAATCCTTTAGAAACGAGAAGGAACATTGACAAGCTTATAAATACCTTTCGGGAGGTCTTGGATGATCAAAGAGCATAAGATATGCCATGGTTTCTAGAGAGAGAAAGTAGAAAGATAATGGAGAAGAACTTCTGTAATATTAAATTAGAAAGAATAATGAACATCCACACCCCTCATGGACAGTCATGAAGGGTATTTATATGCCTATTACATGTTATCTTTCCCACTTATGCATTATTAGTCCCTGCGTATAACAGTTTGTCTATAGCTAGTCTAATTTACATGTAAGGCGCCATCTTTATAAAATAGTAAGGCTAACAATCTCCCTCCAAGATAGTGTCACATGTGAATTGGTTACAATGTTTCCTACAAGCAAAAATAAAGTAAAATGATATGAATAAAGTCCAGTATTCCTTGAGATTGTCTTCAATGAACTTGATCTTCTTGAATACTTTAGCTTTATTACTTCAGCTTGCAGTCGAATACACTATAAACATACTACTAAGGATGATGTTGGGAATTATATTTGAGTTGATAAGACAAAACATATGAAAGATGAAGGACTTAAAAGACAAAAAAGGAATTCTTCAAATGATGGAAGATTACAAAAGATTTCCAAGAAGATAATTATAAAAGTTAGGAATATTTAGTTATTTCCTAATACTTATCCTTGTAAACCTAATATCTCTAGTATATAAAGATATATAGGTCGTATAGTTTTCTGTGTGTCAAGATGTAAAACACATAAAAGTGTATGTGTGTCTAGGCGTCAAGTCCTCTAAGTGGACGCCTAGAATTTGTGTGTTTCGGCCTCAAGGATCTTTGATTCCTTGTTATAGTTTAGATAACATGTTTTAGAATTGATCATCTAGAATTGGGGCTGTTAGGAACGTTTGATTATTAATGAAGAAACACCTTGTTAAATATAATTGTTCTTATGTTAATTCCGCTACACATATTCTATGTTCAATGTTATTGTTAATCCTAGATTAGATCTAAACAATCTGAGCTTACAACGATTCTTTAGTTTTCAACAATTGGTATCAGAGCCAAAGGGCTCTCGATCTAGGATGATTACAAGGTTGTTTTGAAGTCAATTTTGGTGAATATTAGGGTTTATTCACAAAACCCTAAATTTGGTTACATTTTTTGTACAAACCCTAAAAGAAGATGAAGACACAACAATATGTATGCGACTTCATGATAATAGCAGCTAAGAGTTCTCATAAACTCTGATTCGATAAAGATACAAGGTATAAATTTTTATTATGACGTTTCTGTTTTGAAACCCTAATATGTTGGTTTAGGGTTTTGGTTTAACGTATTAATTATGGATTAAAGATTGGTTTAATGTGAATCTGATAAAACCTAATCTATTGGTATAAACCCTAATGTCGATCACTGTCAAAGAAGATTTATTGTGAAGGGTTTATGGCAATCTGATTGTTGTGACTATCGATTTGGTTTAGAAAGTTCAAGGTTTTATTATGTTATTACTGACACAACAAGTTAGAACTGCCAAGCGATATTTGTGCTGTTTCGAGATTATTCGTATTGCTTGGATTCGAATTCTATGTGTGTGCTGCTATGTTGTAACTAGAGATGATGTACACATATGTAGCTGTGATTAATCTATATGTGGAGTTGGAAGCATGGTTACAATTGTATTATTTTTAATCACAAAGAAGATGGTACGAATTAAATTGCTTGGGTTCCGTCCTTGTACAAAAGAAAGACGCAACAGGTATTGATCTTGGTTGTTCTTGAACCCTTATCAACTTTAAAGGGTTATTTGGAATTCATTAAAGCTGATGTTCATGTTATCTTTATGCTACCAAGTTACACAATCTTTATGATACACTGATGCAAAGTTGTGTTAGTACTATTTAACGTATTGTTAGTACTAATCTTGTTAGAATTTGTACTGCCAAAGAAGAACGTTCTATAAACCATGCGTTAGTATGGCTCACCGTATACTTTATGCTGCTAGTTGATTCTTCGTTAATGCTGCCAAGTAAAACAATGAAAACTGGTTACTGCTGTTTGGGAGAAAAGAATGTTAGTACTGCTTGGTTTGTGGCATAGTACTGCTCATTATTATTTAGTACTGCTGCTTTCAAAATTTTAGTACTGCTCGTTGCTACTGTGAAGGAGAATGCTCATTAGTGACAAAATAGTGACAGATTTAGTGTCACAAAAGGCCATGGGAGGAAGGAGTACTCTGATTAGTGACACACCTGAGACAATTTTGTGACGGTTAAAGCGTTGCTAATTGTTAAATTTTTAGTACTGCTTCCAAAGGAAGGTTAAACTGTTAGTTCTATCTGATATATTGTTTATACTGCTAGCTTGGTTCGATATCGGGTGACAAAGGGAAGTTTTTGGTATTGGTTTCAATGTTCTTAAAAGTTTCAAAGGCTCATATTTGTATTTATTAAATTAATTAATTACGAAGAGGATTATTTATCACTTATTTGAAGGTGAAGTGGAATTATTTGGATTCATGTTTTTATCATATCTCAAATGGCTTACAACATTTGGAGGTAACTTGTTCGTGCTTAGAAACGATGTGACGAAGACTTGACGAATCTAGCAAAGGTGTGTGATTTACGAACTTATGGTGCTCAATGGTCACATTTGTTATCACTTTGGTTATGTGTCTCATAGAAGATGAGGATTTTGTTAAGAGGTTGCGATCTACTTATACTTTGGTCTTGGTGTGAGTTTGACGTCACGTGGATAATACAAGATATAAGACACAAGTTTGGGTTATTCTACTTCAGCATCAAGTTCGTTATACTTAGTTTTCTTCATCAGTAATAATTATATAGAGCCTACATTCAAGAAATTGTTAACATATGGGTTTCAAGGGAAGCTTATTGTTAAAATGTTTAACCATTTACATGCACCACATGAGGTGAAGGTTTTTACTACTGTAAGTTATTATTACTACTGGTAGTTTAAGTTTCTAGTGCTCAAGTTCATTTATCTTAAGGCGCGTCATGAAGGGTAATTTGAGTTGTTGGAAGGTTGGATTAGAAGTGTGATAGTGGTTTGTGGTTGTTGAAATCAAAGTTGCATATTTTAGTCCCATATTTGATTATGACAAGAAGCGGAAGAAGATTTACAAAGAAGATGTGCAACTTATAAATCCTTGGTGGAATTGTATGGATCCTTATTCTTTCATATATATATTAGCTTCAGGGGAAGTTTGTGCTTATCTTGGTTTTGTCATTATCAACTAGGGGAAGATTATTAGGAGTTATATTTGAGTTGGTAAGACAAAACATATGAAAGATGAATGACTTAAAAGACAAAGGATGAAATCTTCAAATGATGAAAGATTACAGAAGATTTCCAAGAAGATAATTATAAAAGTTAGGAAGATTTAGTTGTTTCCTAATACTTATCCTTTGTAAACCTAATATCTCTAGTATATAAAGAGATATAGGTCGTATAGTTTTTTGTGTGTCAAGATGTAAAACACAGAAAAGTGTGTGTGTGTGTGTCTACGCGTCAAGTCCTCTAAGTAGACACCTAGAATTTGTGTGTTTTAGCCTCAAGGATCTTTGATTCCTTGTTATAGTTTAGATAACACGTTCTAGAATTAATCATCTAGAATTGGGGCTGTTAGGAACGTTTGGTTATTAATGAAGAAACACCTTGTTGAATATCATTGTTCTTATGTTAATTCCGCTACACATATTCTATGTTCAATGTTATTGTTAATCCTAGATTAGATCTAAACAATCTGAGCTTACAACGATTCTTTAGTTTTCAATAGATGACTTATAATTTTTCTCTACCGATGATCTCGGTCTTGATTGGATTTCTGCTCATAACTTCCTAACATGTATTCAATAACTTTCTTCATATACTTCTGGTCATCATGAAGTTTTTGAATTAGCTGCATGACTTGAAAAAGCTTCATTTTCTTGCACTTTTGGTCATGTCGAGGTTTTCTAGAATTTGCTTCTCATTTGTCATCCTTGAAATTCTCTTATCCGAATACTTCGGCTTTGATATGAATTTTGTTTTGAACTTCTTGTGTAGTATCTAGTTGAAGTTTTTACTCCCTCCTAACTAGTAGGAACTTTTACTTTAGCTCCCTCCCAAACAAACATCCGTAAGACTAATAAGAATTAATGCACTAGTCTTGAGTCATACAACATGCCTCTAGCTTGGCTCAAGGACCTTCTTTCTCATTTTGGAAAATTTGTGGGAAAGGATGATATCATCAACATCGTCTTACTTAGGAAGCATCCCAGTCTTTTTGAATTCAGCCCAAAGTACACACCAACAGTATAAAAATCCCTCAAAAAACAGAAGTCGAAACGGTAACACCAAAGTAACAAGTTGAAACACTAATCATCTCTGCGGACTCACCCTCCGGCATATATTATAAAGCCCGATTAAGTGAACTCGTTATGTGTCATTGATGTACATATTTCTCCCTCTATGATGATGACATCTAAAGGAATCATCATACATATGTGTATATTTCATACCACCTGGAACTGCTTACTTAGCATCATAAACCAGTGATTGCATAAGAAATACTCTATGAGAAGATGTCAGAAAGGACTCTCTTTATAAATCTCTCTAGATCAACCCAATCTAAATCTCCTTATCTATTATGTCGGCTAATACTGATGACCACAAATGAATATAACATGACAAAACAAACCCGAGAATGAAGCAAAAAGCTTTGAATAACTTCAATCCCAACTGAGTAGCCTCATAGTCATTCAAAGCCTTTAAGAGTGAAGGTGAATCTTGATAAGGATCTTTTAGTGTGATGTATTGTGTTTGTTGTGTTGTTGTTTGAAATCATGGTAAAGATACAAACTTTGAAATTTATTTGTCGATTTAGGAATGAAAGTTGTAAACTTTAATGAATTTATGAGTGTTTTGGTTAATAAGGACTAACAGTGTACAAACTTTTGATGATAAGAGTTGAAATTTGGAAGAATATAACACTCGTTAAGTATTTTTAAAGAACCAAGGATGAAATTTGCAAATACAAATACTTTCAAGTAAGGGGTTAAACAAGAACAAGGACTGATTTTGAACGTATGTTGCAAGAGGGACGAATATTAAAATTCAGGTTAAGAGGGTCGGTGATCTGGTTCGATTAAGAGGTTCGGTTAAAAGTTTCGATGCTTGGATCGACTAAGAGGGTCGGTTCCTGGATCGGTGCTTGAATCGGTTAAGAGGGTCGGTGTGGCTGGTTTGGTTAAGACCGTAACCTGTGACGAGACCTTTACAGACCGATTGCAGTCCCGTTTGTCTTGTTAAGTTTTCTCCTCGGTTGCAGATGTGCTTGTGTCTACTTGAGAGACAGTAGTACATTGAATATGTGATAAGTGCTGTGTTGAAGTGTGCCGTAGTGTCCTGGTGTGTCAGTTGCCGGCATGATGTAGTAAGGTTTGCGATAGAGCGCGCGTAGATGATTACCGCTGCATTGCGTGTTATTGTTTGCCTTGAATGTTCTAAGTACTACTCATTTCATGATTATAGTTGCCAACAGTTGGTGAGAAAATAGTAGTTAGTTTATACTGTTACTCGTTGGAACTTAATACTGCTATGGGTTCGAACACAAGTAAGTATTGTCTATTTATCTACTACTGGTGATCACGTGTATTAGTACTGATAGGGTAATAAAAGCAGTGAGGTTACTACTGCTTGGGGTTTAATGATATTATTGCTAGCTTTGAAGTTTATACTGCCAGTTGAGTATTTGTACTGCTATCATTATGTTTATACTGCTAGTTGGATTTTAGTACTGCTTGATTTAAGGGGAAGAATTAGTACTGATGGCTATAAAGTTAGTACTGCCAGCTTTATACTTAGTACTGCTTATGAGTACTTAGTACTGTTCTTCATACATTAGTACTGCTAGTTGTATGTTTATACTGCCAATGGTAGTTAATACTGCTAGTCTTATCTTTAAAGGACTTAATGCTGCTTATTACAAATTACTACTGCCAGGAAGATGAGTTAATACTATCAGTTTATTGTTAGTACTGCTGCTTGAATAGTTTGTACTGCTAGAGTATTTTTAAGCAGTTTATGTTGCTCGGGTTATTTGGTTTATACTGCTAGCTTTGATAGATATCGGATGACACACACATGATGGATGTCGAACAAAACATAAACACAAGTTTGTTTTTGGTGTTTGCTGTTTGGTTTTTGGATTTGGTTTATATTTTCTTAAATGTTTTAAAGGCTCGTATTTATTAGATTAATTGGTTACGAAGAAGATTGTTTATCACCTATTTAAAGTTGAAGTGGAGTTTTTCAGATGCGTGTTCTTATCATATCTTAAAAGGATTCTTGCACCTTTTGAAGATAACTTGTTCGTGCTTTACAACGATGTGACGAAGACTTGACAAATCTAACAAAGGTGTGTGATATAACTTATGGTGCTCAATGCTCACATTTGCTATTACTTTGGTTATGTGTCTCATAGAAGATGAGGATTTTGTCAAGAGGTTGCGATCTACTCATATTTTGGTCATGGTATGAGTTTGACGTCACGTGGATAGTACAAGATATAAGACACAAGTTTAGGTTGTTCTACTTCAGCATCAAATTGGTAATACTTAGTTCTCTTCATCAGTAATTATTACATAGAGCCTACATTCAAGAAATGGTTAACATATGGGTTTTAAGGGAAGCTTAATGTTAAAATGTTTAACCATTTATATGTTACATAGAGGTGAAGGTTTTTACTACTGCTAGTTATTATTACTACTGCTAGTTTAAGTTTCTACTGCTCAAGTTCATTTATCTTAAGGCGCATCTTGAAGGGTTATGTGAGTTGTTGGTGAAAGGTAGTTTAAGGGTGTGATAGTGGTTCGGGTTGTCGAAATCAAAGTTGCTTACTTTAGTTCCCCTATTTGATTATGACAAACAAGGGGAGGAAGATTTACAAAGAAATGTGCAACTTAAGATCTTGGTGGAAGGATCCTTATTCTTTCATATTATTTGCTTCCAGGGGTAGTTCATGCTTATATTTTGGTTTTTTTCATTATCAAATAGGGAAGATTTGTAGGGAATTATATTTGAGTTGATAAGACAAAACATATGAAAGATGAAGGACTTAAAAGACAAAGGAGAAATTCTTCAAAAGATGGAAGATTACAAAAGATTTCCTAGAAGATAACTGTAAAAATTAGGAAGATTTAGTTGTTTCCTAATACTTATCCTTTGTAAACCTAATATCTCTAGTATATAAAGAGATATAGGTCGTATAAAAGTTGTCCCAACTTTTCCAACCTTCATTATTCGATTCAACATCTTCATTGATTAATCCTTCCATGATAGCCTTATTTCTTAAAGCTTCTTCTTTCAGCTCGCTATCCTTCAAAGCATCGTACCATTCTAAATCTTGGTAACGGAGCGTGTTTCCTACTATGTAAGCTCCTGGTAAGTTTCCTCCATTACAATATCCATCTTCTTTCTAGCTACAGGTAGGCCACTCCGAATACCCACTTTTATAATTAAATGGCTTACAACAATGCATAACTGGAGCGGGTTCAGTCCATACTCCAGTGTCAGTCCATGGTTTTTCGTGTACCCATGGCACATTTTCGTTCCATTCATAAATCCAATCATCCTTGTATTCGTCATAAGTCTTGAATCCCTCAATATCTTTAGTAAGGACATCCGGGTCTATCTTGAGTAGGTAATTGAACTCTTTGAATTTTTCGCACAACGGTGTTTCATAATCGAACAAGTTTGTTTCAATCCTAAAAATTTCACCGATTTCTTGTTCATTATCGTGATTAGTTTCCTCAAGATCGGAAGTTTCATCATTCGTTGGCTCAATTTCGTCACTTCCCAATTTCCAGTAGTCTCACAATGCTCCTTTAGTAAATATATTCATCGCCTTGTAGTTCACAAACTTTGAGGCCAACCAGTTTTCAAACATGGGATTAGTAGGGTCCCACTTAATTATCAAGGTGTTAACTTTGCAGTGCGGGAAGGCGGGTAGTATTTTCCAAAAAATATATCAGTCAAATCGACCCAACTAGTAATTGATCATTTAATTTCATTAAACCATCTCCATACATCTCCAACCAATGAGATTGGGAAAACAACAACTCTAAGTTTATCCTGATTCACATTCGGTAAATCAATTTGGTCAACAATTTTTAGAAAAGTATTTGATATGCTCGACCGCGTCTTCCCCATTAGTACCACTAAAGGCATTTTTGTGCAAATCATCAAGGAATTTTCCTTTCAGCTCATAGGCGTTCTTTCCATTAACCGTAATGCTTGTAATCCCTGAATAGTAATTTTCTTGGTCATTAGTCACGATTTTTCTCGTTGTTGATTTTGCTTCTTTGTCTACCATCTCTTCTTCAATCAACTAGCTCTGATATGCACGATCTGTCACAAAGGTGAAAATATCACCAGGATTTGTTCTGAAGAAAGAATAAAAAAAATTAAGCACAAAATCAAACATGAAAATTCAGCTTCTGCTTTAGATGATCGATACGCCGTATTCAATTGAAGTGAATACGCCGTATTAATCTATTGAGAGAGTACGATGTATTGAATATAAAGTTAGATACGCCGTATCTAATGGAAGTGGATACGCCGTATCAGTTTATTGACCAGAATAATATATTATGAAAACAATTAAATACGCAAACAATAAGACACACAAATATACAAGCAAATATACAGAATATACAGAATTATACACTAATCTAAATTACACTAATCCTAAGGGTTAGATCTAATCTAATGTTAAAAACTAAAATATCAAATAAAAATCAAGATTAATTTTCACTCATCCCCGGTACGCGCCAAAAAACTTGATGTGTCGTCGTGTGTTTCTAATTTCTATATTCAAGTTTAAATTATATTTTTGCCGACATAACAAAAACAACACTTTAACGGGCAGTGTACCCGGTCGATGGGAGTTTTGTGGTAAGTAGGGTGTCGATCACTAAGAGCAAGAAACACTTTCAATTTATTAATACTTTTGTTTTTCTAATCTAAGTCTAATCTATGCTAAACCTATGCTAAACCTATATTAATCCTAAATCTAACGGATAAGGGGGCTTTCAACCGGAGAGACTGGCACAGGTTTTGTGGTGACTAAAACCAATTCAAGACACTAAAACACATGCAAGCAAATTAACAGAAGATAAAAGAGCGTCCTAAGAAAGCCAAATATAAGAAAACTGTATTAACCATTATTAATCCAATCAGAACGTTGGTTTATTTATTAGTGCAATGATTACTTATCTCGAGGCGGCATATCATTCTTAAGACTTAGGCGTTACTTCTTCCTAAGACCTAGACACGTAGAATTCTGTCACAATTAAACGCATCCGCATAAAGCATCCTTATTTGCTGATTATAATCTATCTTAGGGATTAAAGCAATGGTGATCTTGTTAAACCCTAGCTCATAGAGACTTTACCCACTTACTGCTTAATGGCAATTCATACACTAGTAGTCCACTAACCAAGTCTTTACCAATTAATCGAGAACGTACTCGTTGATACCAAGGTCACCTTATGGTCCAACTAAGCTCACAATCTAAGGGCAAAGATAGGTCGTTAATTGTGATCCTATTGGTCTAGATGTATAAATCACTATATGGAGAGCTATCCCGGCATCTAGATTACTTGGTCCGTATCACTAGATCCAGTTGAATGATAGGTCGCATACAAAAGCACGTAAACAAGTATATTGATAAACATAAACAAGCAATCAACGATAAATTAAGAAATCGAGATAAACAAACCAAACATTAAGATCTTCATAATAATGGCTAATACCCAAAGGTATTAGCCTTCAAACGTCATAATTAATACAAAAGTAATGATTTAGCCAAGGTAAACTAACCGAGTTAATGAATGATACCAAAAACTGAACGATTACAAGAGTATAAGAAATTACACGTTGTCTCCTATGGAATTAATCGCGTTGCTCGACCTCTTCTGCTCTTTTTCTCCTCTGAAATCGAGTTTTATGGTTTAGGTATCGAGAATATGATTTAGCACACCTAAAACTCATTTTTGAGTTTTCTATTTATAGGGTCTAGAATATGGTCGATACGGCGTATCCAAAGTCTTAGATACAGCGTATCGGGGGTTTCTTGGAGTAGGGACCACGTTTGATAACTTCAAAAATATTTTATTTCCATATAGCTTGAATATGGCGTATTGCCTTCTTCTGGATATGGCGTATTGGATCTTGTTTCCTTTGTGGCCTTTGGTGAGTGCAGGCACAGATACGCTGTATCTTCCTTGATGGATACGGCCTATTGGTTGTCAGAACAGTAATCTTTAAAATATCTTTGTTTAAGCTCCAGAATGCGTGCCTTTTAGTTAACTTTCACCAAGTACTCCATCTTTACTACTATTCTCAAATATAAACGATTAAGTAACAATTCTTTGCAATAATTACATAAAATGGGTTAATTACATGGGATAAATGGTGCTATAAAATAGACGTTATTTGATGTCATCCATAGCATATTTTACTTAAGAGGTATTGTGCTCAAAATTACATGAAAGTTTTACTCAAATAAATATTGTGGACAAATTCTAAAACCATGCCTCCGAGAAGAAACACGCGCGACATAGGAACAAATCTTGGTATACCTTTCACTATGCCAATAACACGTGTTAGAACCCAATATTACCTTTGACGGAAAGATTGTCTACAAGCTTGCCTCATATCTTTCCTTTTGTTGCAAGTTGACCTAAAGGAACGACTATATCGTTTAGCACACCCTTATAAATTCGTGGAATGCATGCCTTATCTTTTGACCTTAAATCTCAAACAATGAAAGGTTCCTCCATCCCCGGTTATCTTTGTTGCACACCTCGGTTTAATCAGATTTAGAATCAGGAAGCGCACCACCATGAATAATAGAAACGTGTAGAAATTTTAAGCCTCGTCGATTACCGCGCGCAGATAACGATAGAACATTATAGTCGGGCACTCAAATTAAGTAGGATCTATTATAGCGTTGATAATGTAGATTAACATTATTTTGTGTCGACTTTAAAGGTCTTAGAGAATGAATTGTTCGTCAACCTAGCTTGAGGAAGAAACCAATAGAATCGTTCATGGACGAAACATAGGACGAGAGAACTAGTCTGTTGCTATCAACTTAATACCTTTCCGTAATGGAAGTTTTGACGCGATAATGGGGATGTATTGGTTGTCAAAGCCTAAGGCTGAATCGATTACCAAATTCCCTCGTCGAACGGCGACATATACAAGATTCATAGAGAGCGACCCGAAGAAAACCTGAAGCACCTCGCTAGTATGAAAGCCGATGAAAAGAAACTTGAAGACATCCCGATTGTCAGGGATTTTCCTAAGGTCTTTCATAAAGACTTATTGAGATTACCTCCCCTTCGACAAACCGAATTTCGTATAGACCTCGTTCCTGAAGCGACCCCTGTAGCAAAAACCCCGTATCGTTTGGCACCTTCTGAAAAGCAAGGGCTTCTCTATTCCAACACTTCAACACTCTCACTATCTCTCAAATACTTTCCAGCCCTCTTCACTAAGAGCGTGCATTAATTATCATAAATCAAACAAGTGATGATCCAATCGACTAATTTAGTGGTGCTACACACTTCTTTCCTTTCAAACAACTAACTAGGATCAAAGAAACTGACACCTTAGTGTTCGCTATAAGAAAACCCTTAAGTCAACGTTTAGGACTAAATACACTCGTTTTTATTCTTAGTTTCACCATTAATAGTATCTGACGCGATGAATACGTTCATGGGATTGGGACACAGAGTATAGAGATCGTTACTATCTAAGTTCGATACCTACTTAATTGTGAGACAACGAAGATTCGTAGACAACTTTCGAGACTTCCCACATTCGGTTAAGACTTCCCTATTTATTACCGTACACATTTCGGTTAAGACTTCCCACACTTGTGGATCTTAAGCCATGAATACCCCTGCAGAACCCCACTGATTTCCAAGCTACCCAGCTGTAATTAGAAACCTATTCAAACTTTCTAAAATCTCTCAACCACTAACGGTGCCGAGTAACTACGCTAAGAATCTCTTTCGAGTAATAAGAAGAAGAAGCGTCACAAACGTTAAAGCGTAAGCTATCCAATGCAGGATTGGATTGCATACTAATGCAGAAGAACAAGGTTATCTCATACTCAACAAGACAACGCAAGGAACATCAGAAGATTACACGACGATCGACTTAGAGCTGGGAACTGTTATTATTGCACTTACGGCTTAGAGACACTAACTATATGGTACAAAGAATACGATGATTACTGACCATCGAATCCTTCCGCATCTCCTCGACTAGAAAGTGCTCAGTGTGAGACAAAGGAGATGAGTGGAACTACAGAGTGATTTAAATCACGAATTTTAGTATCATCTAGGTAAAGCAAACATCGTAACAGATGCTCTGAGTGAGGAGGAAAGATTAAGACCCTTACGAGTATGACAATTAGGAATGCTAGTCAGACAGGTTTAAAACCTCGCTCTAGAACCATCAAGGGGAGGGGGTGAATATGGTTTTCTTGACTTCTTTGAAGTTTATAAAACTTCAAGTCTTAAAAGAGCCGAGTGGTGTGCTAATCTACTTTGTGGTAAGAACAATAAGTAGACAGAGAGAAAAAGAGAAGGAGAGACACCACGATATATACTGGTTCGAGAAGGGAGGTTTAGTCCTTTCGTAAGTCCACTTGCAAATCCACGACTCCGATACTATACTAGTACAATCCTTATGGTGGACTACAAACCGTATTACAATTTAACTCCACCGACTTCCAACAAAGCTTGGCGCTTACAAAGAAGAGTTACTACCTATGGTATTCCGCCCTCGAAATCTACCCCTAAGAACCCGTGATTCGACTTAACCTATAACTCTAAAAGCCTTCCCCTTGGAAGCTTACCAAACCCCAACTAGATTAGTTAGATCGAACTAAAAAGATTTGAAGAGAGAATGGGTTATGAATGAGTTGGCATGAGTTAGCATGTTGTGCTAGAAGGGAGCTTATTGATCTTGCTTTGAAATGGATGGTGAGGATGTGAAGAAAAGAGGTAAGATGGATTGGTGAAGTGGTAAGATTGAGAGAGGTGTGTTTGTAGTGTGAGTGAGAAGTGTATATTTATGAGAGGAAGTGTGTTTGTTTGAGATGAGAATACAATCTAATGGTTGAGAAGAGAATGAGGTATATTGGATTGATGAGGTAGCTTGATCAAGGGTAGAAAAGAAAGTGTGTTTGTTATGTTTGTTTGAAATCAATCCAAGGGTAGAGAAAAGAGTGTGGGAACTTAGATTGATGAAGTGGCTTGATCAAGGGTAAGGATGAAGGAGTGTGTGTGAAATTCAAATGTTGTGGAGAAGAAGATGAATAGTGGATGTATGGTGGATAATATTTTGATAAGATATGGAGGATCCTTAGTTAGGAATGAAGGGAACAGAAGGTACAACAAGTACAAGGAAGGTACATTATGTAAGGGAATGTAAGTTGGCATGAAGGCTTATGTGAGTAAAGGTTTGAAGATGAAGATGAGGAAGATGAAGATAAAGATGAAATTAAAGGATTGATTTGGGTTCATAATCACATTGCCAATAAGAGAGGAAATAGTGGGCATATGTGATTATAGGACTGTTTAGGAAGAAGGTGTTTGGACTATGTGCAAAAGAGATGAAATCATTTGTTGGGTAAGAAGGGTGAACAAATGATTAGGAGGAATGGGTTATAAGATTGTGTAGAAGAAGTGTAGACTTGTACATGTGAGGAATACATGTGAGTTTGTAAAACATTTATAGGTAAGGAGATAAGAAAACTCAAAGTATAATTAATCTCCAAATACCACAAACTCATTTAGTCATTTAGACTATAATCCATGATAATCAACAATGGATTTAATCAATAATCATGTTGATGCAAACAAGCTAAGTGCTTTGCATATTTAGTAAAGCATATCGCATAACGGGAAAGGATGCGTTTACGCAAAGTGACCTTTGACTTAGTTTGACCAATAAGGGAGTAAAACCCGTTACGTGATTAGGAACAACGTAAATCCGGATTAAGGTCAAATAAATACTTTTGCTTGTTGATATGTTGAAAACATGATCATACTAGGTTTAGAAAGAAGTTTCAGCCTTGGCTAGAGGCGTTTGATAAAAGATTTGAGTTGGCATTTTGTGGAAAAACAGGAGGATTCGTTTTTGCTCCTCTCTAAGTCTAAACCTCACTTAGAGTGTTCCCAAATGCTCAAATATCATGTACATACCTTTATTAAAGTTTTCACATGTGTCGGGTAAGAAGAAAGCCGGCAAAAGTAAATCCGTAAAAACAGAGTTCGCGTGTGGCGCGCTAGACAGGGAAATCCAGTTTTACGGATTTAGGCTATCGTTTGTTATTTTACGTTTTGCGAACGTTTATTTGTCATCATTAAAACATAAAGGAGATCCTAGTCAATGTTGCACCAACACTCACGTACAGAATACTTGAGGTGAAGCAATGAAGCACGGGAAGAACATTCAGATCTTAATACACTTTTAAAAGCTCAAAGCAACCTTTGACTTCTCCACAGACACCCATTAGTGTTGCAAGAATTGGTTTTTGAGCAACCCCAGAATTGAGCCAATTCTTCAGAAACGTTGAGTTTTAAAAATTTTATAACTTAATCTCAAGACAATTCATGTTTGGTGAGTTGCGAGATTTAGTTAGACTCGAGTTGTTGCTTAGCGTAAGATTTTTGAGGAATTCGTTCAAAGACGGGGAAGGATTGAAGGACATGAATTGGAATTTGACCTGTTAGAGTTTGATACTTAACGAAAAAGCTTGAATCCTGAGAGCTAGTGAATTGAGGGAAGTTGTCATGAGGTCAATCTATAGACCTAGATTTCAATTTTCTAGTAAGATGAATAAGAATACAAGGTAATACTATCAGTGTTTAGGAATGTAGGAGGATATCGCCATGTATGATGGGACGTGTTTGACTTACTCAAAAGTCAAGGCCAAATATCGTAAACAGTTTAAATCGTTGCGACAATACAAATTTCCCTATAAGAATTAGAAACAAATGTCCGAGGACATAATGACCAAATAGCCCCGAGCTACAAAAAGAACATTACTTAATGGAAGTAGTAATCGATTGACTAACGACGTCAGAGCATTTGAATCTTGTTCAGGAAATTTAGTGCTCATATACCACAGTTCAGATAGGAATAGTCGCCTTCTGTCACGATGTTGGTACACGCTAGGACCATTTATGTGCAAAATGGAATTTAACACTTGAGTGAGCGAACATCTAGACCTTAGAAACATGCTTCGGACATATGTAACTCGGTTCTACGTAGGTTGAGACAAGTGTTTACCTTAGCTGAGTTTATTGTAACAACCTTTACACGATTAACATAAAGGAACATCCCATACGAAAATTTTAGGAGCATACGTGTCGTTCACCACTTGTTGGTCAGAAATAAGAGATAAACGGTGAACATAACCCGCCTTTATCTACAAATTTATTAAAAGGAACTCAGCTATCATAGAAGACTCAAAGGCCTTCTCTTCATATACGTTAAGTTATGTTAACCACTATATTTCTTTAGACCAAATGTGTGCTTATAATTTGCGTATGCAAGCATTAGTGTTGATCGTATCTAATTGTGAATTCTATATTTCTATAGAGCCAACAGTCTTAGCTCCAACTAGGAGTTGAGCCCCCGTTGATAATCGACTTGTCAAAAGATTATTTGATGCATCCTAATAGTCTTAGCGACTTGTTGGAAGGCTATATTGGTGCATAACCATTTTTAGTACCTAAAGCTTACTTGCATAGCTTATTTGCACTCTAAATGCTTTTATGTGGTCTTGATTGATGGTGATATTTGGTTAAACCCAAAATCGAATCGATTCTTCAAAACGTTGAGGCTAGTAACTACACATATCAAATCCATAAGTAGTATTAGTTGAGTTTCGGGATGAAATTCCTTTAACTAGGGGAGATTGTAGCAACCGATAGTTTCAGATTAATAATTATCTGTCTACTTGAGCGTTTATTTTAATTATATGATTATTTGACCTTACGTAAAACCGTTAGATTTACCGTGTTTTAGCAAAAACTTCAGATCCGGCTTTTGAATGAACGTAGTTTACTTGTGACATACGCGTTATTACTTTACGAATATATTTTATTTGTTTCGCATGTTTTAAATTTTTTTATGTGTTATGTAAAATTACTTACTAGCGCATGTATGTATGTGTTATCTCATTAAACAAAATATCTAGATACTTATGCTAGTAAAAATTTAGAATTTGAAAATATTTTTAGTCCCCTCCTCTCCTTGCTTTGTTCGTCTGCACCCCCAAACACACACCACACATATCATTTTTTTGTTATGGTTGTCTCCCTTTAGTACTAAGCATCCTTTATTTTTCTCCCTTATGTCTCCCAACCAACTTGAACCCCACACTCATCTTAGGATTCTATTTTTCCTTTTGTATGTATACATTGAATGTGAGCATACATTCATACATTAACCCATTTCTTACAAACACTAAAACACACACAAGCAAAATTTCTCTCCATTTTCTCTTCTTCTTAGGGGTTCAATGACAAACACACAAACACCAACACTTGGTGTTTGTTTTTCTTGATCTTAAATCATGGGTTACTTTGATGCAAGTGGTTCGTTTGTGGTCATATTCGGGTTAGATACAAGATCGTTCCGGGTTATTATACATCTTTCTTCTTCATTATTGTAAGAAAACTTCATCTTTTATTTTTCCTACATATTTCGTATATCATCTAAGCATACATCTCGAATTTCTTCAAAAAAATCATCACCTATGTTTGCGTAAAGGATTTTTATAAAGAAATTAGCAAAATAAAAAGGGTTGTACAACTTATTTATGTTTTTGAATACTTTCTTGATATTATTGTACTTTTAGGTTAAGAACTTGATTATAAATGTAAAAAAGTGGTTCTTTTGTGTTTCTGCAACAATAAGTGAAAAGGATTTAGGCTAGAAATGAAGTTGTGATGCTTGCGGCCAAATATATAGGGTAGTTTTGGTATAAAATACTTGCTGTCCGAAAATGTTATGGGGGTAAAACGAGTGGTTAAATTTACTTTGAGTAGCCAAAACCTTAAAAATATGTTCGTATACTTAAATACGAACACGCTGATATAATGATCGCTAAAAACGGACTTAAAACGAGTGAGAAAAACTTGTAAGAGAAAACTTTCCAAAATAAGAGAAAACTTTTCCAGCTAAAAACTATTTTCGATACAATCTGTCCAGTTTATGTTTTCATGTTTTTGATCCATTTCTGGTCCGAGTCGGCTAAAACTTATAAGAGAAAACTTGTAGAACGGGATTTTTTCTTGTAATGACACTTTTGACCTTTCCTTGAATCATCATAACGAAGGAGTTACGCCCTTGTAAAGGCGGACTAAAAGGAAATTTTATAAACTTTCTGCATACATTTAACTAATAAAAGTGAGCTGTTTGAAACTTAGAATGAGGTTTTTGAGCGTTTTCGAGTCCGAACGAGCTATAAAATCCTTAACAAATATTATATTATCACTTATATATTTTCTATGTGCGTTGGAAACTTTTCAAAATATATTTAAGTAAGCGAGATAGGATTTATTAAAGTTGGTGACTTAAAAATAATAATAATGAATATAATGATGAATAAAAATTGGTAACTAGAATTTTGGTAGGATACTTAGCGTGTTTTATACGGGATATAAATTAAACGAAAATATTCAGGAAACGGATAATGTGAGGGATTTCTAAAGATTAGTAAAAATAGTAATGTATGTTTTAGCGTCAAAACTTAATAGAAACTATATAACTTTTACGAGATAGCATTTTGATTTATGTAACTAAAACGCAAACATGTTCGGGTGATGAGAACTTTATAAAAAGCGCATATGCATCTTTTTGCTATCAATGGCTAGCACTTAAAGCGCACTATATTCCAACTAGGTCGCGTGTAGGACATTCGAGCTCATCCTTCACTTGTTGATTTATTCCAATTCACCGTTTGCTTAAGGTGTGTAACACCCCCAAAATACGATACGCAACAGAATACAACATTTGGGGTGCTACTTCATAATACATGCACACGAGTCCCAATAAACGTTCAAAGATACGTTTATAAAACAAAATTTATTTTTATTTATATGAAAAATATCAGAGTTACAAGGTCCCAAATTAACTTAAAGGCTTCATTTCAAAAGTCATGATACCACTTCTTTTCCAAAACATAGTTTTATTTGAATAAACAAGCATTTCACCGAGACAAAGTCCTTGATATCCGCGTTCCGTTCCATTGAAGCCATAAATAGCACCTAACTTGAGATACATGCTTAAAAACGTCAAAAAACGTTGAGTGAATTCATAGAGTTTACAAATAACAGTTAGAACGCATATTTGATTCAACAAAGCGTATAACATTGCTTATATGGCAAGTTACATAATGATTTCCAACTAAATGAGCCCATGTACTGAAACTTAACACATTCATCCCGTAGGATAAAATAATGTCTGGGAAGTATGCCACTTCCCCTAATACTAACCACAAAATGTCCGCTACAGGGTGCTCATCAACTGATTTAAACCCCGGACAGGTTGTCAAACCCAATAGATCTATTTAATGCATTAGCGTTTACCTACAACTAGGCAACTAACGGTCACACAGTAAAAGACATATACTCAATAGTAATGGAATCATATTAAGTATCAAAACATATTGCGTTCTCATTTTCATAAAATAGCAAGTATCCCCATCACGGGTTAAAAACATTTAAAATAGTTTAAAAGCGAGGCTATGAACTCACCTTGATCGAAGCCGAAGATCAAATAACTGAAACAATCACGAACTACTCGACAACGAGCTCAACCGCGACCTATAATTTATGTCGCTTGATTACTACACAATAAAGTACGACCGAATAGCGCCTATACCGCAACTATTAAAACTATATAATATACATACACATGTGATGAGAAATCTACTTGCGCGTCCTAGATCCTAGACTCCACTTAATTGACTTACGATCATTCTTTTATTTATATTACTCGTCACTTAATCAAAAACTTTCTATTTTCGGAAACTTTCTATTTTTAGAAAGTTACTATTTTCGGAAAGTTATCATTTTTAGTAAGTCCCGTCATCTAATTATATTTATAATAATATTTATTTATCTCGTCGAACTTTCGACGTTCAAATTGGTTATTAATTACCCATATCGGGATTATGTCCCGTACGTTTACGAAAAGTTACTATTTTTAGAATTATATTCATTTATGGAAGTTGTTTAGTCTAAATTGTTATACTCGTAAAAATAATAGCGTTTATTATTTTATAAACACCCAACAAGTCTTGTATCAACCTGTTGACTTTCAAAAGTCAACGTTGGACTTTACTTTGACTTTATGTATATACATATATTACTAGATCTGACCCGCTCAAAATGACCCGTTATATCACATTTTCACGACTCGGACTCTAAAGAGATTTTATGCAAAACGACATTCCTGACAACTTTTTAGTTTTAGCCGAGACCTGAAACTCGACGAAAGTGCTCAAAACGGGCGTTTAAATTTCTGTCAGCAACTAATATTACCCAAACGTGCTGAATTTTCCACTTAAAAAGTATATCCCGTTTTCGCTCTAGTTTCTTCATTATTAGGAGTTAGAAGCTCCATTTTATGTCAAAACGATCGTCTAAAAAAGCTTGATCATATTTTTTGACCAAAAATTAGATTTCATAAAATCTCGTGCCTCGTTTTCCGCGCAAACGTTTCTGCTCGAATTTATACTTTTCGAAACCTATTAAAACTTCATTTTCGCTTCATAACAACTTCAAAATACACCTAGCTAACCTATTTTGATAATCCAATATCATTTCTAATCTAGTCTAATGCAAGATTCAATCAGATTTCATCACATGCAATTATCGAGAACAAATCAAATCGCGAAAACAAATATAAGGGGGTGTTTGTGTTTGCGTTTTCTTTGAGATTATTTGATTATCACGTTTTGAAAACTCACATAATCAGATGGAAGTGTTTGGCAACTAAAAACAAAAAAGTGATTATTGACGTTTTGGACTCACCGAAACGTGGTTTTCAAAAAGCATGTCAAGAGTTACTTTTTGTAAACGCCATACATCTCATTGTACAAAATTACCATATAACCCCAAAGCAATTCATCTTCTTCTACCAACAGTCAATGATACTGCTTGTTTTGATAACACAAATATTTGATTTGTATACCTTTTAGTGGAAACATGATTTGGCAGAGATAGTAGTTGTTAAACATCAAAGAAAGAAAACCAATTATAACAACCTAAGAAATTTTTAAAGTTGATGAAGTTACGGGGCCATAGATATGGAATAATGGGTTATAAAGTGGTTTGAAATGACGAATAATGTGTTTATGTCTATTTTGTGTTGTTGTGTTCGTCATTTTGAGATGTGTTTATGTCTATAATGGGTCATTTGATGAACCATGGATATGGAATCAAATTAATGAAGATGAGCCGCTGGGGTAATAAAGCGATATTTATGTCTATTTTGTGTTCCATCGGATAAGTTTTGATTATATAAACTTATAAATATTTATGTCTATCTCTTATAAGTAATTTTATTTTATAACATGTTAAAACAAAATAAGTTAAGGTATATCAATGTCCTTTTTGGTAATTTTACCATTTATATAATCAATTAATAAGATTTGTCAAACACTTTGAAAATATCAAACATCATAATCAAATCCAAACACTATTTTTTAAAACCACGTTTTCTAACCGCTGATTATTTGATTATTCATTTTCATCCGCATAAAATCATTTTCAATAAAGCAACCCAAAACACCTCCTTAATACAAGTATTAAAAAATTATTAAATAGCTAAATAAGAGGATCAATAAATCTAAATCGTCGCTTGCCGCGTGGTTCGAAACAACACGAAACACAAAAACTGAACCGTTTTATTTAAAACCAAGCTTCCAATAACAATTATTTATCACTTTTACTACCATTTTTCAACCGAAATTGGTTAAATCAAACCCGAACTCTAACTCCAAAAATACTTATTGCATGTGGCTTTTTATTAGTGGAATAAGGAGGTATCGACGAGGGGATTAATATTTTATAGACGGATCGTCTTGCATGTAAGTTTTTCGGCGACCGGTGGCGGTTTCCGACGGTGGTACTCGGCCAGAAATGGGAGGAGAGAAAAAAAGACTAGTGTGTGCTTTATGACTAGAAAATGGAAGTAACATGCTTTATATACTTCTAGTACTTTGGCCATTTGGCAAAACAAGTCCTTCCCTCTTTTCTATCTTTAGATTTTTGACACGCCAACTTTTTACTTAAATAAAGTAGCAAAGATTTTTGTGGAGAGAGCTAAGAGATCACAAGTTATAAAACACCCATATTTCCTATTTTTTTAAAACTTTTCCATTTTTTTATATTAATAATATTATTTTGACTTTCGTTATTTTCATAACTATTAGGGATCATAGAACAAGATGCATTTCGATTCTGAGAATGCCCCAAAAAGGATAAATTCATCGTTCCCGACTTTTCACTTGTCCAAAAAACCAAACTTAAACACATATATAGCTAAATATCAGTAAGGGTGCTAGCACTACTCATATTTACAACTTGTGAACTTTTTTTTTACTCCCGACATTTATTATATCTTAAGTGGGTGTGCTATCTTGAATTTCAACCATGGGTCAACTTTTTGCAACATACTATGCTTTACGTTCCACCTTAGAATAATGAGTTTAAAGGCGAGATCATCCCATGTAGCGACTTTCGTCTCGACATATCCCAACCTTACGGCTAAGTGACCAGACTTTTGACACCCCACAAAGACTAGTATCGAGACTCACAGACTTTAGGTTTCAAAAACTCTCAGGTTTCCCGGATATTCATAGCTTATAAAATAGTATAGTCAAAGTGCAAAAAAGCATATTTGAAATTTAACAAAAAGAAGTAATTTATTATTCACACTTAATTATTTAGATTTTTATGCATATTTTATACCATGACCTTTTAGAAGGCTGCAAAATCGGTTGTGAGCCAGGCATGATGGCAGCAAACTTTTATCAGGTCTCGAATTTTTATTCTTACTACGGGTTTCTTTAGAGACTAACACATCGGTGTGAGCCGGCATATGAGGTAGTAAACTTTTATCATGCCATAAACTTTTATTATTATATTGATTTTTTTATCATTTTTATCATTATTATATTATATACTATATATATATATATATATATATAATCATTTCAAAAAGAAGTCTTCTTTAAATAAATTAAATATAATATATCTATATTTATATTATATAGATATAATAGATTATATATATATATATAATATATATATATATCATATTAATAATATGTATTGATTTAAAGAAGACTTTTAAAAAGAATTTCTCTGTATAAATTTGAACTATGACTAAAATTTTTGCTATATATTTACATTAACGAATTATTGTTTTAAGTTTTAATCTCCAAAAACAGCACGTTATTAATCCGGATTAAGATGCTTAATGGCGGAATCTTTTTATCATTGATTTGATTCTTATATATTTAATCTCTTTGTGTAGCTTTTGACCTTTTCCCTTGGTTAAGGGCATTTGGTTGAGATTTGCATTTGAGTTATTTTAAGTGTATACTATCCACGAATCATCGGTGCATCTCGGGTATGCGGTTATAGTTACTTCTTATCCTTCTTATTTTAAGAAAACTTCTCATTTGATTCTAACTCTCTTTCTATATATATATATATATATATGAACAATAAACTAGATATTAAGACTTAAAAATTTAAATTTTTTGCGGGAAAACAGGGTACGTGAGAACAACGGGCAAAAGTAGGTAAGATCATATCGAAGATATACTACCCCATACTAAAATTAAACATTGTCCTCAATGTTTCCTAGTCTAAGGCTCAAAAACCCCATACTAGAACTCAAAAAGTCGAATGCATAATCCGAGCATGGAGAAAGTATTACAAAAATCTTAAGCCGTTTATGAAGTATGCTAAAAGATAGATGTTAGTCGATAATAATCTAGGATATCAGATTTCCCCAAACTAATGGCAAGCAAAGGATAGGAAGCTCGAGTTGACCGGGACAAAACACCGAACACGAGAGTCTTCAAAAAATTTGGGTTAATCCTACAAACAATCACAAGCACAAACAACAAGAATCGGAAGAGTACAAGCCTCCTCACATCACATTAGAAATAAGAAAGAAGAAAAATGGATAAGCATGGGGTGCCTCCCACGAAGCGCTTTGTTTTTGGTAACCGAGTCACATAGCTTGACTCGATCCCCGCATTAAGTTGTCCATGGGGAAAGCAAATGGAAGAGAAAATCTCAATCGGGCTTTCCTACCTTGGGTGGTAAGGTGGTAAGTCCCCTCCGAAGTAATGCTTCACATAATGACCATTCACCTTAAAGTTTGGACCATCAGGTTGAGATAACTCAATAGTTCTATATGGAAAAACTTTGGTGATGGTGAAAGGTCCTGACCAATGAGTTTTAAGCTTTTATGAGAATATCTTTAGACGAGAGTTAAAGAGTAAAACTCGATCACCAACATTGAAAATGCGGTTTTTGATCTTTGAGTCGTGAAGCTTCTTCGTCCTCTCTTTATAAATCAAAGAATTCTTATAAGCTTGATCACGAAGCTCATTAAGTTCATTTAGTTAAAGCTTCCGGTGATCACCCGCGGTTTTAAGATCGAAGTTAGCATGTTTCAAAGCCCAGTATGCTTTATGCTCTAACTCAATTGGTAAATGGCAAGACTTTCCATAAACAAGCTTGTAAGGCATACAACCAATCGGTGTCTTAAAAGCAGTACGAAATGCCCACAAAGCTTCATCTAATTTGTCAGACCATGAGGCACGGTTTTCTCCAACCGTCCTTTCTAGAATACGTTTTAAACCTCGATTGGACACCTCCACTTGACCGCTCGTTTGAGGGTGATAAGCGGTAGCTAGACGATGTGTGACCCCATACTTAGACATTACTTTAGCAAACTGATCATTACAAAAATGGGTCCCACGATCGCTTATTATAGCTCTAGGTGTTCCAAATCGGGCAAAAAGAGATTTTAAAAACTTTACTACAACTCTAGCATCATTTGTGGGGAGCGCCTTTGCTTCAACCCATTTCGAAAGATAATCAACGGCTACGAGGATGTATTTATTTCCTCTTGAAGACGGAAATGGTCCCATAAAATCAATACCTCATACATCGAAGATTTCACAAACTTGGATAGCGTTTTGAGGCATCTCATCTCGTTGTGAAATTTTGCCTTGTCTTTGACACGTATCACAAGATTTGATCATCGTATGGGCATCTCGATATATAGTAGGCCAAAAGAAACCGGCATCAAATACTTTTTGAGCGGTGAGATTGGCACTATGATGGCCCCCGGTGGGTCCTTCATGACAAGCTTTGAGGATCTCAAGAGCTTCTTGCCCATGCACACATCGTCGAATGATTTGATCCGCACAAGTACGAAAAAGATAGGGATCGTCCCAGAAATAATGTTTAACGTCAAAAAAACTCTCATTTTGTTGAGTTGACATTCCCATTGAAGATAAAATTCCCGCATTGGTAATTTGCATAGTCCGCAAACCATGGGGTACTTTCACTAGAAATAACTCCATAGTTTCTAAAGAAAATGTTCATTTTATTTCTTTGTTTCTAACACATCTACCTTATGAGGATTTCTCACGTCTAGATAAAAGGTCCCTGAGCCGCAGTTTCTCACTCCATTTTTTTTATCACGATGTGATAACAAATTCTGTAGGAGGAAGAACCCACCGGAGCAACTCGCTTAGCCGTCTTGTTTGTTCATAAGGTACTTTAAAGCCGAGTGATCCGTATACACTATGCTTTTGGATAAGACAAGATATGGCCGAAACTTTTCAAAAGCATACACAACGGCAAGCATTTCCTTTTCCGTGGTAGTGTAATGAATTTGAGCTTCAGTCATAGTCTTGCTAGCATAATGTATAGGCTGAAAATGCTTCATCTTTCGTTGTCCTAAAACCGCACCAATCGCGAAATCACTTGCATCACACATGAGTTCGAAAGGTAGGTTCCAATCCGGGACAACTAAGATTGGAGCTTCGGTAAGCTTCTTTTTAAGAGTCTGAAAAGCATCAATACAATCCTTAGAAAACACAAACGGTGTTTCCTTCTCAAGAAGGTGAGTCATTGGTCTAGCAATCTTAGAAAAGTCTTGGATAAATCGGCGGTAAAAACCTGCATGACCTAAGAAACTCCTAACACCTTTTACGGTAGTCGGGTGAGGGAGCTTAGCGATAACATCGACTTTAGCACGATCGACCTCAATTCCCGACTTTGAAATTTTATGCCCTAACACAATTCCTTCTCTACACATAAAGTGGCACTTCTCCCAATTAAGAACTAAATTCGTGTCTTCACACCGTTTTAGCATCTTTTCTAAATTGGAGAGGCACGAATCAAAACTATCCCCAAAAACTGAGAAATCATCCATAAACACTTCCATGGTCTTTTCGATCATATCATGGAATATGGCCATCATACACCGTTGAAAAGTACCGAGAGCATTACACAAGCCAAATGGCATGCGACGGTACGCGAAAGTTCCATACGGGCATGTGAAAGTAGTTTTCTCCTGGTCCTGGGGATCTATTGGTATTTGGAAATACCCTGAAAATCCATCTAGAAAACAATAGAACTCATTCCCAGCTAATCTTTCTATCATCTGATCCATAAACGGTAATGGAAAATGATAAAAAAAAAAAAAAAAGAAAATGATCTTTTCGCGTCGCTTTCATTAATTTCTTATAGTCGAGATACAAACTCTCCACCCGATAACTAAACATGTCGAAATTAATTCATTCTCTTCATTAGCAACAATGGTTATTCCACCTTTCTTGGGAACACAATGCACTGGACTAACCCATGGGATGTCAGAGATTGGGTAAATCATTCCGGCAACAAGAAGTTTTAGGACCTCCTTTTTGATTACCTCGTGAATTTTTGAGTTAACCCGTCTTTGACTTTGAACCGTAGGTTTATAATCATCCTCCATCAAGATTTTGTGTGTACAAAAACGAGGGTCGATACCCTTGATGTCGGTGATTTTCCAAGCAATGGCTCGTTTATGAGATTTGAGCACTTTTAAGAGAGCATCTTTTTCATCATTTTTTAAACCTTTTGCAATAATTACTAGTAACTTGTCGTTTTCTTCCAAAAAAGCATATTCTAAGTGGGACGGTAAATCTTTTAACTCTAATTCCGGAGGCTCTTCAATTGAAGATTTTGCCTCGGTCACTTCACTTTGTTTAAGGTCCATCAGAGGAAGTTGAAACAGGTCATTATTTAATAATTTTTCGATCAAACAAATATCTTCCTCCGGATCGCAATCGGCATGATCAATTTCCGGTGAAATCGAATCATCCTTAAGATAAGCTTCGATTTCTTCCAAAATGAATTCGGAAGTAAACGGCTCAGACGTTGGGGTGGGATTGCCACCCGAAAAATTAGAAAATCCTAGCAATTCCGGAGCATACTCCTCACAAACTGCATCAATGATGTCAATTCGGTTTACCGACTTGTCATTTGTAGAGGAGTATCTCGTGGTTTGATCTAGATTAAAAGTGACGGCTTCGTTATCAACCCGAAGGGTTATTTCTTCTCCATAAACATCAATTAAAGCACGACCGGTCCTCAAAAAGGATCTCCCAAGTATGAGAGGTACTCGAGGATCGGCTTCGAAATCGACAACAACAAAGTCGGTAGGAAAATGAAATTTCCCAACTTTGACAAAAACGTCTTCGGCGAGTCCTTTAGGATAAGTAATCGATCGGTCCGCTAACTCTAAAGTCATCCGAGTTGGTGTAAGATCAGGCAAAGAAAGCTTTTTCCAAATAGAAAGTGGCATAAGATTTATGCTCGCGCCAAGATCGGCCAAGGCGTGACATATATCCATTCCCGGAAAATTACATGGAATAAGAAACTTGCCGGGATCTCCAAGCTTTTCGGGAAGCTTTTTGAGGAGCATTGCCGAGCAATTCTCGTTTAACGGTATCTTAGCTAACTCAAGCAACTTTTCCTTATTCATGAGCAAACTCTTAATCGTAGGACCAAATCTTGGCATCAAAAGTAAAGCATCCGCGAAACTTATGTCGAAGCGCAAATCTTGAAAGATTTGGAAAATCTTCTCCAATTGATTCGAAGCTTTGTCACGGGACTTTTGATCATCACGACGTGAAGGATATGGAATATTTGGCTTAGGTAAATTCTTCGGAACTTCGGATTCCGGAGTTGGAATGGTTTTAGGCAAAGTCTTTGGAACATCGGGTTCCAGAATAGAAATGGGAATAACCGGAGGTGGAATTTGAGCGGTACTTCCTTGGAAATTTGTTTGCTCTTTATCCGTTGTCTCCTCGGTTTCTCGTTCCACTACCTTTTTAAGAGAAGGATTAGTAGGAATCGAGGGTCCCTCGTAAGCAACACCACTTCGAGTAGTGATGTCTTTCATCTCACCCTTCGGGTTTGGAATGGTATTACTCGGAAGAGTACCCGAAGTTGAGGCTTGGTTTTGAAATAATCCACAAATCATGTTTTGAAAATTATTTTGAAAAGTAGTTTGTTGATTCATCATGATGGCTTGTTGAGATTTTATCGTGTTTTGAATTTCATTCTTAAGGTCTCTTTTCAACGAGTTGATTTGATTTTGCATGTTTCTCATTATTTGATCATTAATTCTCTTGTAACTCGAAAAATCATTTGAAATCTCTTGTTTAACTTGATTATAAGGCACTTGAATGGTTGTTCTTTGAATTCGAGCCAATTGGTATTATTTTGAAATCCTTGATTAACATGAAAATTATTTCCCTGATTAAAATTATTCCCTTGACCTTATTTATTGAACCTATTTTGACCATTGTTTTGCACCGAAGCAAAACCTGGTGGTGGAATTTGGTTACTAATATGATTCAGAAGGGCTACTTGATTGTAAGTACCCGTAGTCGCACAAACACTAGCTTGATTGTTATCGGTAGCCAGACAATTATACCAAGAATGGACACCACCACAAGTAACGCAAGTTTCCTCAATCGCTTTAACCGGAGCGGGAGTGACAACTTTTTTAGAAACAATCTCGACTAAGGTCTAGAAAGTTGATCTCGCAGCTTATCAATTCTTTCATCCGTTTTACTAGAAGTAAGCAATACATCTAGAAACCTTGATCTAATTCATGAATAACGAACTTTTGATTTATTTTCTAATTATGTTTAAAGCCTCTCTAGTCGTCTTACTCAAAAGATTTCCACCCGCCGCGACATTTAAGGAGTCTTGTTCATTCTCATTTAAACCGTTATAAAAGGTATCACCTTGAGTTAACTTCGTATATCCGTGATTGGGACTAAGCTCTAAGCAACAACCAAAATCGTCCCAACGCTTTCAACTTAAAAAGTCTCCCCTCAAATTTTTGTGTAAAATTCAGAGAAAATAACATTTTTTAAGTGAGTAGGTTTTCGAAGGAAGGGAAAATTGATTCACAAATTTGGTCATGAGATCCTCCAAGTCAGATCGAATTCGGAAGGTTCTTTCTCGGACCAAGTTTAGTAAGTAGAGCGGCTTCCCTCAGCGAAATATGGAAACACAAACAAGCTTAATCACATCGTTAGGGCCACTTTTCTAAATTGTAAAGTCGAGGTAATCTTGAACTATTAATAAGACATGAGGAGTTCACTCTCCATACAGACGTAATATGGATTCGTTTGGAACCCAATTGAACAAATTTCGTCTTAATCTCAAAATGATCCGCATAATTTCCGGTAGAATAAACAATAGCTCTCCGTATCCTTGCTGTGGGTGCCGAAGTACACATCCATTTTACATTCGCGCCATTGGTGCAACGATAATACGAAGCTCGGGTTCGACTATGTTTGGAGCACGTCCTTTATTATCGAGTCTACGAATGGAGACGTTTGAATTATTACGTGAAATAGGAATTACAAGTGCGCATTGCACTAATCAAATAAAAAAACAAATGACAATGATAAAAGAAAATATTTTTGTTTTACCGAATAATCAACAAACTTAGGGTAACTCTCTTAAGTAAAATAAATTTTACAAAAGAGGTGCGCCTTTTTCGTAAGTGACACAAACGATAAAATTTTTGAATCTTTGGTTCGGGAACTTCATGATGATAAATACCTTAATTGAAGGTATATTTGTTAGTGTTCTTTTACCAACTTTGTTAATTTTTTTTAATATTCACAAATTAATGAGAAAAATCAAAAAAAATCCGGAAGAGCAAATATTTTTGTACTTTTCTTATTAATCTTTTACTTATACTAAAAAGAAAAGAAAAATATTTTTTTACTTTTTATATTTTTAATTTTTTTTTGATTTTTTTGATTTTCTTGAAAGCGTAACTTTCGAAGACGAAAGGTTCTCCAAATCACGATCGACAAATTACAAACGAAAGAATCTTAATCACAAATCCCCGGCTGCGCGCCAAACTTGATCTAAAGTTTTATACACGTATAATAATATAATAATATGAAATTACCAAACTACCTTTGAGGACAAAGGAAGAAAGGAAAATTCTCACAAATATATAATAATACGTATATTTACCGGTAAGTGATTACCGGGTCGTATTCCTCGAAGATTTATAAAATTGAGACCACGTTTGTTGTTTGGACAATGATTTGAATTGGTTCGAAGATGATTTGATTTCTAAAATCCTAAAAGTGAGTAAATAAAGGAACAATTAAACCTAACTTACAAGAAATCAATAAACGGAAACCCTAAACTGTGACTAAAAACCCTAAATTTCCAAAAATAAACTTAAAATGAATTTTTCACTTTTAATAGACTCTAAATAACTAAAAAGTAAGATTAAAGAACTAGAATGAAAACGGAGTTGATTTGAGCTTAAAAATACGAAAAACGTGAACGTGAACGAATCACGTTCTTTAAAAAAATGAAATTTTGTAAATTAAACCCTATGGAAGCAAAACTATTTTTCCTAGGAATAAAAGAAAATTTTCTAAAAAAGAATTATATTTTTTTGACTTTTTTATAATTTGTTATGAATTAAAAACAATTTTAAAGAAAATTAAATATAAAAAATACTAAACGTTTTATAAAAATTCTGAAAAAAATATGAAAAATAGCTTGAACAATAAGGAATCTAAGAAAAATAAGTTGGGAATCACAGCTTATCGAATAAGCTGTGAAATAAGCCAAAACAGCTTATTATACCTAAAGAGCTAAAGTGCATATAAGGAATTGATTTTGCATTACAAAAATGAAAAAGACCCCAGGGCACGTTGGACGGGAGTGTGTGTTGTGAGGTGTTATAAAAGGTGAGGATGTTGAGGTCGGGGGTTCGAGCCTTGCTCACCCCCAACTTCCATCTTCCCTTTTTTTTGAAAAGTTTAAAAAGCAAAGTTGTAGATAAGCTTAGAATAAGCTACTTTAATAAAAACAACTATTATTGAAAAGCACTAAATAAGCTAAAAAACAGCTTAAAACTTAACAGATTAGACTTCAAAAAATAATTGTTGTTGGGAGGAGGGTTGTTAACTATATTTTTTTACTTTTCTCAAACTGAATAAGCTGGAATTCTAAAATAAGCTATAACAAGGACTAAATAAGCTATTATTATACTAACACTATCCTAATAAGCTAAACTTAACTAAAAAGAAACAAGCAATAAGCTGGGAATTGCAATAAGCACTTTTACTTAATTCTGAAAACCAAACAGTCCAAAAACCAAGCTTTGAGCTTATTTTTAAGTGTGCAAATGAGAACTAAAAGCAAAATGACTTGTTCCTACTTAAAACTAGACCTACTAGCTACATTAAAACATTATTGAAAAGAATTTTGGAAAACAATTGCTTAAAGAAAAATCAATTTGAAAACAGCTTTAGTACTCAGCATATAAAAAGTCAGTATATGCTGATTTTGAAAAAGTCAAATTGCTATTTTTGAGCTTGAAAACAGATAGCTTAGTAAGCTTTTAAAAGAAAAATTAGTCCTAACCTATATAAGCTAACCTATGAACTACTTGTGCTTTGAACTTTAAGATCTAAAAACTTCATTTACCACTTGAAAATTGAGATTGAAAAAAGCCTTTTAGTTTGCTTTTCCTACTGATGCAGTTAACTACTTACATGAACCAAACTTTTAAACCTTTTAGTGAAGACTACAAAACTAGATGCTAAACTTTTAAAAACTACAAACTAAGGGTAATTTGAACAATAAAAACCACTTGAGATCCCCTTCTAACTTAAGCTAACATATTCTATTAACAACTAATTTATTTGAAGAGAAACTTGATTAAGCCAGCTAACAATTCCAATTCCTAACTAAGATGCTTAATGATGAAGTTTAAATGCAGTTTTTAGAACCAAAAGAGTCACAAGCAGTACTAACTCTAAGTTAGTACTGCTGTGCCAAACACCCCTTTAAACTCTTTCAAATTCATTTAAGCTTATGAAATTTAAATCTAATGAATAAAACTTGATTACCAGATAACAAACAACTATTAACAGACCTTATGAGCTTATACCAACAATCAAATAAGCAAAATCATTAATGCGAAGTTATGCTAAAAAATTTTGATTGTATTGAATATGAGACAATATGAAGAAAACTAAGATCTATATTAAAAAAAACTTAGAAACAGATTATCAAACTTAACTAAATAGATATAAAAAGCAATTAAAAGCACAAATAAGCAAGTAAATAAGCAGATTAAGCAGATTTAAACTATGAAATTAAGGACAGAAAAGATAAATGAGAACTTACAAATGCCTTAGCTAAACAAAGGCTTAATTTGCTCAAAGAGCTGTCAACAAGCTCTAGCTTATCACAAGGATAAGCTAGTAAAGTCCAATAAGCTCTTCCAGAGTAAGCTTATCATCCAAGCAACCAAAATCCTTATTAAGCATAGGTATTAAGCTGATTTTGATTGTTTAAGTAGATTAATGATTAACTTGAGCTCAATCTAAGCTTAGAGACTTAGAGAGCTGAGATGAGCTTATTAGAGCTTATGTAACAGTATGAGAGCTTATAGAAAAGTGGATAAGAACTTTTAGAAATTTAAGAGTAAAACAAGCAAAAACAGCTTTAATAAGGTAAACTACTATTTCATTGATTTAAAACAGATTACAAAACTTGAAATTGAAAATACAAGAGCTTAATAAGAAATTACATTTAAATGAAAAGTTACATAAGCTAATTAAAAACTAAAAAAATGCCGAAAAAGAAGATAGCTTGTGTGTGAGGAGTTAGCTTGTATTTATAGTAGTCATGAGAAGCTTCTAGCCCTTGAGTCTGTTACACGCTCCTTTTAATCTGAACCTTCCAAACATTGCCAATCATTGGATCCTCAATTATCACCGTTGGATCATTTGATGAGCACACGGATTGCCAGCGTGGCATTCCGTGTGTTAGACCCTTTGTGCTTCTTTTGGCTAGGATTTAGTGCAAAATCTTAATCATTAGAGTGTTTCTTTCATATATCCGCGTGTCCCTTATTGTGGTGTCTTGGCCAATGAGAGGCTTTTGTGACATCTAACTCTGCCACATCGTACCTTGGTACTCGAATCATAGAGCCACATCATCAATTTTAATTATCCCTTTGATTTTGACGGGAGGTTAAACTGAAAAAGACGATGAATAGTAAAAACAAATTCCCGCGCCTTTTTCTTTCTTTTTATATCTTTGTTTGACCTAGGTGTGTGAGGGTTGACTTTGGGCCCGGGATTTATAAAAATGGAATTGGGCCGGGTGATGAGGTTTGGGCTTGGTTATAAGGTTGGTTAAAGAGATAACGGTGTTAGGGCTTTAAAGGCTATTTTTGAATTAAGGGTTAACTATGAGGGACTGTTTTGGGTATTTTGGGGTTTTGACTTCACATGTTTGACCAGGGTTGACCAAGAGTTGACTATGTTGACCATTGATAGCAATCTTCTGGCTCTTTTGCACTCTTTTCGTTCCCGTGTCCATGTTTGTCCGGCTTTGACCGTTTTCTTATGATTTTTGCATAATCCATACCTACACATTCACAAACAACAAAATACACAAATACAAGTATATTTTTGCACATTTTGATCATTTAAGGGCCTTTTTGGATATAATAAAGATATGTGATTTCTCACATATCAACCTACTATGGCACTACCCAATCGTACTGATGAACAGATCCTGCCTCGCAGCAGATGTGTGCCTGTAGGAAAAAGCAACTGCTATTTGGATGTTGAAAGGTCGCAGAGCAATCCAATCTACAAGATTTCGGTAGACATTCTGAAGCACACCAACTTCTTTAGAGCTTTCATTACTTCCTCGACAATTCCATCAATCTATATTCAGCAGTTTTGGGAAACTGTTCGATATGACAAAACCACTAGGAGTTATAGCTGTCAACTAGATGAGCAATGGTTCGATCTCACCAAAGACACACTCAGAGACGCCCTTCAAATCACACTAGTCGACAACAATAATGCATTTTCTTCCCCACCAACTCCTGATGTCCTTATCTAATTTATCAACAATCTGGGTTACCCAAAAGTTGTCAGAACCTTATCTGATGTCGTGACGAATGACATGTTTCAGCCGTGGAGAGCACTCACAACAATCATTAATTTGTGTCTGACGGGAAAGACTTCAGGGTTTGAAAGACCAAGGGGTCCAGTGTTACAGATTCTTTGGGGCGTTGTCAAACGAGCCCATATTGATTCTGCAGAGAGGATGTGGGAATAATTCACCCAATCCATCCATACATTCATCAAAGACAAAAATAATCTAGCACAACATACTCAGGGAAAGAAGAAAGCCACCCTTATTGTGATCCCGAGTGTTAGGTTCACCAAGTTGATCGTTTATTACTTACAAGGCAAGCACATGTTCCACCCAAGACCAGATTCTCCACTTCATTTGCCTAATGAAGAGCCTGTTCTTGGATATCTCAAGTTTAGCGCTAAGGGAACCAAACGAGAAGTATTTGGGATGCCTATTCCGAATGATCTTATCACTGATGACATTAGAGGTAAACAATACTACAATGCTTACCTGGAGAAAGTAGTTAAGCATCAAAGATATCTTGCTGGTGAAGAAGTTAGTGATCCTGACTCTCTTGCACCTAAACCTACTAAGGCTACCAAACCCAAAGCAGCCAAGCAATCTAAGCCCTTAGCACCTAAAGCAGCACCAATCACAAAACTTGCAGCCGCCAAGGCCTCCAAGTCTTAACAACCCAAACCTGCACATGCCAAGTCTCAGGAGAAGAAACGAAAGCTGGTTACGAAGACATCTAAGGCACCATCTCCAGCCAAACGATCTAAAGCTGGTAAGGTGACAAAGAAGCGACAGCCAAAGAGCTCCTTACAACTGATTGATGAAGTATCTCATATATGGTAGCAAGGGGAGCAGACCTACATTGTCCATCTCGAAAATGAAAGCAACCTATTATCCTGATGTGGGTTTAGAGCAAATGGTACCCGATTAGATGTAGATTGAAGAATAATGCAAGTATGACGTTGCTGCTATGTATGGTATCTCTCATTGGTGGTTCCAAAGACAACGATTCTACATTGACTGACACACATCTAAAAGTGATCGCAGAGGTGTACGGACTCATATGCGAATTCTTAGTGTTGTCAGAATTGAAGTCTTCTCCTTATATGGGTACAATTACATGAAGACGATCGTCTTTCGTATAGCTGATCTTCAAGAACATATTATTGCGGAAAGGGATTTCAAATATATATACCTGAGTGACTTTGAAGATCTGTACTTATTAAACCTTCAAGGTCACCTGAACCATCTACCACCCAAAGATAAGAAAATTCTCACTACTGCAGTCAACTTATGGACCAGAAACTTAGTTATCATACAACGGGTAGAAGACTTCCAACTGGGGATTGAGAGCTACCAGACTCAGCTAAACCTCACCATACCCCGATAGGAAGCAACTGGCTTTGAGTACAAGCGCGATTTCACAGTAATTGACTCTTCAAGAGCCATCACATTTCGGGATAAATATGGAGTTCAGATGATCATGCGCTTCAATGAGATCCACAAGTTTAGTGACGGCACTCTGCAGTAGATTGATGAGGCACTGGACTACAGGGTCAAGGAATTCAAGGTTAATAGGATGAATTCGGGCATGAACACACGGTTTTGGTCAACGAAAGATGTCGATAGAAGCAAGGAGTTCATGTTTTCCATTCAAAAATGGCTTAAGACAAGGAGGATCTTCTGT
>BQNB010028486.1:0-41531 GCA_026074375.1 Tanacetum coccineum
GAAGCTTCAGGGTCAGTTCAAGAACAACCAGAAGAAGAGGAAACAAAATTACCACAAGAGGATTTACAACAGATGATGATGATAGTTCCAGTGGAAAAAGTTTGTGTTGAAGCCTTACAGGTCAAATATCCAATCATAGATTGAGAGGTTTATTTTGCAGACACAAGAAGGTATTGGAAAATTATCAGAGTTGAAAATCATACAGAAGCTTATCAGATTTTTGCTAAGATATTGAAGAAATTTGATAGAGATGACCTGGATAAGCTTTGGGATTTGGTTAAGGAGAGGTTCAGTACAACAGAGCCTACAGATGATAAAGAAAAGGAATTGTGGGTTGAACTGAAGAGATTGTTTAAGCCAGATAGTGATGATACTCTATGGAAGCTTCAAAGGTATATGCATGATCCATTAGTATGGAGGCTTTATGATACATGTGGTGTTCACCATGTATCTTCAGTAAGAGGACATGAAATCTTTATGCTAGTTGAAAAAGAATATCCATTGACAAGAGGGATTATGACTGTGATGTTGGCTAACAAGCTTCAAGTGGATCAATATTCAGAAATGGCAAATGAACTTTTAAGGAAAATTTTTATTCTAGCAAACAAACCAAGACACTAAAATGTTTGGAAGCATCCTCTCAACACAGATTGTTTAATTCAAAGAAACTTGATGATTAACAAGATGAATATCAAGTTTAGGAGAGGATTGTTGGGAATAAAGGCCTCTCAAGTTTCTACCGCTAGTTGAAGAAACTACTGTTGGTGAAGATTAGAGTAAATAGTCTAAGTTATTAATACTGTTAGTGTTATAGTTAGTACTACCAGTACAAAATGTTAGTACTGTCAGTTTATTAATATTGTTAGTTATAATAGTTAGTACTGTTAGTTATATAGTTAGTACTGCTAAAGTGATATGCATGAGATATATTAGGAATAGATATGCATTGATCACTTGACGTGTTTTGTAAGCCCATTAGGGTTTTCCTTGGTATATAAAAGGAACCCTAAGGCATAGATCTAGATATCAGTTTTCATATAAGTTATATATAGTTTTCATAGCAGTAATAGTTCATAGATTCAAGGTTATTTTGTAACCCTATCACTATTCAGAGTGATCGTTTTATATTGAGGCTGAAAGTTTAGTAAAACTTTGTGTACTGTTTCATTGTTCTTCTTAGTATTACAAACTAGATTCCGCATAGTTTGTGATATTCTCAATCTTAGTTTCTACTATAGTTGTCTTGGATCTATCCAATACAACTAAGCTTTAACAAGCTAAGTAAGATCTGTTCAAAAGGGATCAATACTTTTGGCGGTCCGGCGGCCCTCAGATCTATTCTGGCGGCCCCCAGATATATCTGGGACTGCCGGCAGCAGGCTTGAGATATCTGTCATTTCTTTTCAAATCATCAAACAAACACACCCTCTTTCTTTTTTGCTGCTAAGAGCTGACGTCTTTCCTACACCCAAACATATGCCCAATATCTCTCTATAGATCAATGGGTCATCCTCACATCCTAACACTCACAAGCATCATTGCTTATGTTGTTAATAGTCAAGTGAATTTCATAATGAAATGCGTCTCATTCTCAAATACAATCCTTACAATCGTCATACTCACAAATATCGTCAAATCTTGGTCCTCACTTCTCGTAAACCTCTTTTCTCACCTCAAATGGTCTTTTTACTTCTAAACGGTTCCTCTCTTTCTTAATAATCTTCTCACTTCGGATAGTCGTCTCACTTATAATAGTCTTTTTTACTTTCGACGTTTCTTCTCACTTCTAAACGTTCTATTTCACTTCTAATAAGTCTTAACTTCTCTAACGTTTCCTCTCACGTCTAAACGTTTCTTCTCTTTTAATAGTCTTGTTACTATTAAAATTCCTCCTATATCTCTCCTAACTTAATTATTTCATCGCACAGTCTTTACCATCGACTTGGAACAATATTGCTTTAATAATGAGAAACAAATCTGATCTGACACATTAAGCATGGATGATTTATATAATAATCTGAAGGTGTATGAATCTGAGATCAAAGGCAAATCAAGTTCAAGCTCAAATTCTCAGAATGTGGCTTTTGTTTCCTTAGATAACTCTAGCAGTACTAATGAAACAGTTAATACTGCGGTATATGTTTTCTGCTGCTTCTAGTTCTAAGGATCAAAGCTTCTACTAGCATCATAGTTATGAGTCATGTTTTCTTTCTTTTCCAACCAATCCAATGCCCTATAGTTGGACTATGAAGATTTAGAACAGATTGATGCTGATGATCTTGAAGAAATGGATCTCAAATGACAAGATAGCATGCATTACTATGAGAGTTTAAGAGGATCAATAAAAGAAGACGGAAGGCAAGATGGATTTAAATGACAAGAGATGTTTGCTTTGACAGGACAAAGGTGAATGCTACAACTGCCCATAAAGAGAGGTCATTTTGCTAGAAATGCAGAGCACCAGGAATCAAGAATAGAAATAGAGATGTTCCAAAGAGAAAAGCACCTGTGAATACATCTACTAAAATCCTTGGTTTATTCAAATGGGATAGTGGTTATGATTAGATAGCTATCCAGGCTAAGAACATCACAAACTTGCTCAATGGCCTATACATCACCAGGTTCACACGCTCATCAGTTCAGACATCGAGGTACCATACTTTGCTCTAAAGATTGCTTAAAAAGCATAATGAAACTCTTCAAATATATATATCAACAACGTGAACTCTTAATAGAATCTAATACTAAGAAATAATAAGGGTTATCAAATGGATTAATCATTAGAACTAGAATAATTGTTCATGAAAAAATGAAGCTGTCTATGAAGAAGATATTGCAATTTTTAAAAGTATGATGTTCCCAAGTGAAAGATATTTCTATCAAAGATCTCTTAAAAACAGTTAGACGAAAGCTTTAAAAGCAGAAAGATGATTTAGACTTAAAATAGAAAAATTTGAAGAATCATCAAAGAACCAACAAAACGGATTGATAGTCAAATAAGTGCTAAAGACAAAACTGGTCTGGGTAAGATAGTTCAAAAGAATGAGAGTAAAGTTGGTTCATAGGTGTTTACAGTAGAGAAAGTGATGTGGAAGATATTCCGTAAATGATAGATTCAAAACAGGTGAAGGGTTTCATGGCAGTTCCCCCTCCCTACACTAGGAACTACATGCCCTCAAGACCTGACTTATCCTTTGCTGGGTTAGATGATTCTATCTATAAGACTAAAGTGAGTGAAACTAAAACTAGTATATCTAAGACTAGTAAGGATATTGTAGAAAAGCGTAAAACTGTTAGGCCTAGTGCTCCTATCATTGAAGAATTGGGAACATGATCGTGAAATGGTAGTGTTTTTTAGAAACCTAAATGTTGATAAGACAAAACCAAAGATTACTAAAATCAATTTTGTCAAATCTGAGGAAAACACACATACGCAAGTAGAGTATCCTAGGAAAAGTCAAAGTCCTAAGGATAATAAAAGAAACTGGAATGGGATGATGACTCAAAAACTAGGAAATGGTTTTGAGTTTATAAAGAAAGCTTGTTTTGTATGTTGGGGAGTCGCAAACACATTTAATCAAAGACGGGGATTTCTCAAGAAAATGAAAATGGAGAAAAACCATATGGAATTAATGCCAGAGGGTAAACACCCAAAGTAAATTGAACTCACCACATCCTAAAAGGAATTGTTTGTTTACCTAACAACAGTTGGAACACAGTAAGGACAAGTACCAGTTAATGCTACTAAGCAAAGCTCTCCAAGAGCAGCATCATCAATTAGAGTACTACAATGCCTTTTAAGTACTACATCTGCCCCTAACCAAAAGTGAAAGAAGCATCCACCCACAAGATATTCTTATTTTAAAAAGCACAATTCACCAGTAAGGAAAGGGCTCTTAACCAAAAAATCAGCAGCTAAAACCCATAAAATTTTAATGAAAAAGTTAAACTGCTAGAGTTACAATGTAACTACTGATAGACCAAAAGCCGAAGTTAGAGCTGCAGTGGGAAATGGGAAAATGCTGTAAAGGTCCCGGCAAGCTAGATTTGAGACCAACTAGAAATGTTATTTAACAATACCTCCAAAGACAGTTGGATCAACATGCGTAAAAAAATTTGACTATCCGATCTTAACACACACACACACAACTCAAGTCATAATATCATGGGTCGCCCCAAGAGAAAAACAAATTCTCTTATGTCTTATACTGGAGTGATCAGGTAATCCACAATATACTTTACAAATCAAGGTGATTTTTAAAAACAGTGGATGCTCTAGGCATATGACCTGGAAACAGCCTTTCTATAGATTATCAAGAGATGGATGGCGGATTTTGTTGCATTTGGAGGAAGTCTAAAGGAGGTAAAATTACTGAAAAGGTAAAATATACTTGAAGAGTATACTTTTGTAAAGAAACTTAAGTTTAATCTTTTCTCTGTCTTATAAATGTGTGACAGAGAAAAATAGTATGCTTTTCACTAAGACTGAATGTCTTGTTTTATCTCCTAACTTAAAGCTACTTGATGAAAGTCAAGTCTTACTTAAAGTTCCCAAACATGACAACATGTACAATTTTAATCTAAAGAATGTTGTTCCTTCAGGATGTTTGACTTGTTTATTTGCAAAGGCTACAATAGATATCTAATTTGAATATTGGGGCCCCCCATATAGAGGCTTGGTCATATAATACTTTAAAACTGTGAACAAACTTGTAAGGGGAACCTTGTAAGAGGATTGCCTTTTAAAGCTGTTTTAAAAATTACCATACTTGTGTTGCTATATCAATGGGAAAGCAACACAAAGCCTTTGTAAGATCAAGCTTTGTGAGCTCTATTAGCCAAACCTTTACAAATGTTGCATAGGACTTATTTAGGCCACATCTGTAAGGAGGTATCAATCAAATATATTGCCTTGTTGGTCATTGAGACTATAGTAGGTTTAGTTGGGTTTTCTTTTTGTCCACTAAGGATGAGACTAGTAGGATCCTTAAAACCTTTATAACTGGCATAGAAAACCAAATAAATCATAAGGTTAAAATCATCAAGATGTTGACACAATGGAATTAAGTTAAAAAAATAATGACATAAATCAGTTCTGTGAAATGAAAGGGATTAAGAGGGAGTTTAGTTTGCCAAAACTTCCACAACAAATAGATGTTGCTAAAAGAAAGAATAAGACACTAATAGAGGCAACTAGGACTATGCTAGCCTGATTAATTATACCTACTACATTTTTGGTCTGAAAGTAGTTAGTACTTGCGTGTTATGGACAGAATAGGTTTTTGTGACCAAGCCTCACAACAAGAGACCTTATGAACTATTACATGGTAGACCACCTAGTATAAGTTTTATGAGACCTTTTGGGTGTCCTGTGACCATTCTTAATACCTTAGATCCCCTAGGAAAATTTGATGGAAGGCTGATGAGGGGTTCTTTATTGGATACTCTATAAATAGCAAGACTTTTAGGTGACTTAAACACTAAACTAGGAAAGTAGAAAGAGAACCTACCATAACCTTTCTTAAAACAACACGATGTTGGCAGGGAGTGACTATATTGGCACTCTTAGATATTGATTTTACTATAACTCTATGAATTATGATCCAGTTACCTACTGGGAATTAAACTAATAAGAAATGCCGGTAACAATATAATGTTAGATGCAGTACATACTCAGACAATATATTCTCTACCATTACTATTATGAAGTCCATAGAGCTCAATGATACAGTTACTGATCTGACTGGTAAAATGACTAATGCAGAACCAACAAATAAGGGTGACAGAAATGCGTTTAACAAGAGAAGGAAGGAGGAGCTTCATAAAGAAGAGTGACCAGAATTGCAAGCTTTTAAGAGCTGTATTGGGATAATTTGCTGTTCACAACAGAAGTAAAGCAAGTTAGGCTAGACAGCACTAACAGAGTTTCTACTGTTATCCATCTATTAGTACTGCTGGGGAAAGTATTAACTAATGCGAGATCCTTCCAACTGATCCTCTATGTATGATTTGGAGATACTACTGCATGATCTTCTAATACTGGTGTCTTTTAGTGGTGCATATGATGATGAAGATGAGGGTGCAGAGGCTGACCTTAACAACTTGGAAACAACCATGAATGTCAGTCTATTCCCACAACCAGAATACAAGGATCATCCTAAAGACCAGATCATTGGAGACATAAATTCAGCTACTCAAACAAGGAGGATGACCAAGATTTCTGAAGAACATGCTTTGGTCAGTTACATTAAAAAGCAGAGAAGAACAAATCACAAAGATTATCAAAACTGCTTATTTTGCCTATTTTTCTCTCACAAATAGAACCCAAGAAGGTGACACAAGCTTTGACAAATCCAAGCTGGATAGAGGCAATGCAAGATGAGTTGCTACAATTTAATTTGTAGAAGGTTTGGAGATTGGTTGATTTACCCCAAAGAACAAGCATTCCATTGGACAAAAAAGGTCTATAGAAAACAAGAAAGACGAGAGAGGGATAATAGTTAGAAACAAGGGCAAGACTGGTTGCACAAGGTTACACCCAAGAAGAAGGAATTGATTATGATGAGGTTTTTGCTCCTGTTGCTAGGATAGAAGCAATCAGGTTATTTTTGGTCTATGCATCATTTATGGGGTTCATTGTGTACCAGATGGATGTGAAAAGTGCCTTTTTATATGGTACTATTGAAGGGAGGTGTAGAGTACCAACCTCATGGTTTTGAAGATCCACAATCCTGACAAGGTTTACAAGAGAAAATACCTTATATGGTCTCCATCAAGCTCTTAGAGCCTGGTATGAGACCTTGTCTACCTGCTTATTAGAAAATAGATTTAGAAGAGGAATCATTGATAAGACTTTGTTTATCAAGAAGGACAAAGGTGATATCCTATTATTACATGTGTATGTAGATGACATCATCTCTGGGTCTACTAAGAAGTCTTTATGTACAGAGTTTAAAAGTTTGATGCACAAGAAGTTCCAGATGAGTTCTATGGGGGAGCTTACTTTCTTCTTATGGTTACAGTCATGTAGAGAGATGAATGAATCAACATCAGCCAAGACAAGTAGTGGCTGAAGATATTTGAAGACATTTGATTTCTCTTTAGTTAAAAACAAACAAGCAGACTCCCATAGAGACTAACAAGGCATATGCACAAGATGAAGAAGCTGGAGGATGTAGAATGTTTGACATATGACAAATCAAGATTAGATCAATTGATGCACTTAATTAGCTTACTAGGCCTGACATAATGTTTACTAGTTTATTGCTTGTGCAAGGTTCCAAGTAACTCTAAAGTCTCACATCTTCATGTCTATGAAAAGGGATCTTTCAGATACTTAAAAGGTCAACCCAAAAAGAGGCCTTTGGTATCTTAGGGATTCACCATTTGACTTGGAAGCTTTTTCAGATAGTGATTATGCTGGAGCTAGTCTTGACAAGAAATCCACAACAGGAGGTTGTCTAATTTCTTGGCAAAAGGTTGATTTCATGGAAATGTAAAAAGCAAACAGTGGTTGCCAACTCAACAACTGAAGCAGAGTATGTTGCTGCGGCTAATTGTTGAAGACCATGTGTTATGGATCAAAATCAAATGCATTTGAATTAGAAATCAACTTTTCTAGAACACCAATATTTACATTGATAATGAATGTAGCAATCTGTATGTAAAATAATCCAGTGTTTTCACACTCTAAACCAAGCACATAAAGATTTAGCAAAACCATTTCAACATAGATTCTTATGAGAAGAAAGTTGATTAAGTGATCAAGATTCCACACAGAACCACATGGGTCAAAGATCTTCCTTCGCACAAAGGCTTTTGATGTTAGCAGCACAGGTTTTTAAACCTTTTTTTTAATTGCTAGCATTAGATTACTTAAATCTCGTAAAGTATTGTTTTAGGGGAGGTTATTAAGATTAGATGAAAAGGAATTATCATTAAGCGAAGTAGGTGAAGGTCAGGCAAAGGAAAAAAAAACCCACTTATCACTGATTACATGGGTGATTTGCGCCCAACGGGGGGGGACACGGTGGGTGGGGGGGACACACGCCAATCTGCTTCGGGGGAGCGAACTCTCGGGGTAATGAAGTGAGGAGAAGACAATTGTCAATTGCATTGGGGTTGGTTAGAGATATGATCGTTATATAGTGTATTTAGTGGCGCGCGTGGGTTGGTGGGTTTGAGGATTACAATACAGTGCGACAACAGATGCGAGGGAGGAGAGACAGTCAGCCCACTAAACCGTCTGTGATAAGTAACGAAAATGTCTGTAACAAGGTGACCATAAGAGCTCAACCTAAAACTATCGTTTTATGGCTGTGAGGGTGATATCACAGTGGGGAACTTGGCTCATAGGATGGCGAGGGGGAGGGGTGGCTCGATAGAGTCTGAGCGTGTAATGAGGATAGGTGGTACGTGGATGCATATTATTGTGTGAGAGTGGAGATGAAAGGTACGGAAGGGGAACAAGAGGATGTGGGGACGAGTGGTGTAGGGTACACTGTAGAACGGTGCAGTCCTAGCGGTTGCTGGCTAGGAGAGAGGATACCTGCGCTGCTGTGCTATATCGGTTTTGTCTATCTCTCACCCTCTAAAGCACTACAGAGTATAGTAGAGGTAATAGGAGTGAACACACATTTATCTTGCTACAGCATAAAATTAAACACATATTAACTATGATACAACACACATGGGACACAAGCGCGATGCATCTAGATGGTCACGTGTGGTGATTACTGTTGCATCAGAATATAGTCGAACTTCTTACCCAGTTCTTTGAAAGACACTAGCACTACTGATAGTATCTCGGAGCTCCTTGTGAGGGACTACTCGTTCTAGGTATGGAGGTCTCGGACAGGAGGATACTGAGAGATGAGGCATTATGCTGGGGCGCCATCACAATGAGTTTTTGTTGGGTGCTATCTATGCAGGTAAGCATCTTCAACGCGGTGAGGGGTTGGTGGGTGAGGGTGCGCGACATGGCTCTGATTGTGTGCGTTGGTGGGTAGGCAGATTCTCTCGGCGGCGACACAGACTGTTGATCTACTGTGATTGGTGTTGCGCTCCTATAACACGCATGGTTCATGTGATAGCACACGAATAAGTCGACAGCAGCAACATTAGCGGCACACTTATGGGGGGGTGGGTTAGGGGTGACGTTGTTACATGGATTGCTTACTAGTATTTACTATCTCTATTCATTGTGTTTGACAGAAAGATGGATCCTCATGAATTCCCACATTCTATCTAGTTGTTATCTAGTGTGCTTTGTGAAAATAGAGGAATGTTGGTGTATAATTATTGCAGAAAGAGTTAATACTGTTAGACAACTCTTAGTACTGGTGAGCAGCAGTTAGTACTGCTAGGCCAAATATTAATACTGCTAGGCTTAACTTAGTACTGCTGGGATACCGTTAATACTGTTTGGAGCATAACCAATTTTTGGCAATTAAATATAGCCGTTGAGATATTTCTGGCAAATATTTTGCTTATAAGGGTCTATAATTTGGCTAATTCTTGATCTTTCTTTCCCTTATAAGCTTTCTTCAAGATAAAGATTCAATCTTATTCAGTCGGTCCAAGCAAAACCTTAAGCGCTTTCTATATAAAATCTCAATTGCTTTCACCCAACACACATAACTTTCAAACGCATACCTAAACCCAACACTTAATTCGAATCTTGCTGTTTCAACTGCTTTCATAATCTACAATGGCAAATTTGAAGTATTGTGATCAACACAAACATGGTTTTCTCTTAGAGAAAACAGATGAAAGTGAAGGCTTTTATCAGATAGTGGATTTTCTAAATGCTTCTTACATCAGATTTGCTCTCTCTGAAAATCCTACTATCCATGATTCTCACATCAAACAGTTTTGGTAGACTGCTACTGTCAATACACTTAATAATGGGGAACAAGAAATAACTGCCATAGTTGACGTCATGTTAAAACTGTTACTATAGCATATGTAGGCAAAATCTCCAATTAGAGCAATGCTGAGGTCTTAGTTTCAGTTAACTAAATATACTAGAAATTTTTGAACCACCGCTCACTGATGGGGTAATGCCCATTTACATCTGATAAATTAAACTTTTCAAAAGGTCAATTTTCCCTTAGTTGGAAGTTCATGATCCATACCATTTTCTTCATTGTTAAGGTTAAAGAAAACACGTGAACAGTTTAGTAGTATATATGCAACTGCTAATAATTATGCTTGGCCAAAAAATAGGACATTTAATTTTCAAAATTGTGATTTAGATGGTATGGTGAAAAACTTAGATAGTCAAAGTAAATTTCTAATGTATCCAAGATTTATTCAAATCTTTTTGAACAAAAGGAAAAGGTTGCTTTCTTCACACAAAAGAATTTATATCACTCCTACCCTTACACCAAAATTGTTTAGTAACATGAGAAGGGTTACCAAGGGATATTCTAGGAGGACATACTTAATATTTCACTAGCTTGTTATTGACCAAACTGGTCAGGGTAAAGGATCAGCAATCCCAGCTGGATCCCAACATACACTCCTCATGGCTTCATCTACTAAACCACACCCAGATACATTAGCTCAATTACCTATTACTGAACCATATACTTCATCCCCACAATTAACTGAACCACCAACATCTTTAATAATTAGGGAAACTATCAAATAGGAATTTAAGATTCCTCAGTCCAACTTTCCTACTCAGACCCCAATTGCAGATGAGGCTGCATTCACAGGTGTGGATGTTGTTCATGGAGGGGCTGCCACTACTATCTCTAGCATAGATGCATGACAGGGCAGTGGTAACATCACTAAGTCCCATACCATGCCTGATGATTCACCTCTCTAAGAGTCACACCCTGGAAAGTGATGCGTGGGCATATGACACAATAGAATTGAACGGTTCTATGTACAAATTTGTCAAATAAGTGTGGAAAGCTTGAGACCAGAATTGGAAGTAAACAAAACAACCTATGTGTTGCTTTACTAAAACTTATCAAAAGGTGAAGAAGTTCAGAGCAGACTGTCAAATAAGCCAAGCAAGGAAGGAGAACAAAATTATTGCTCTTGATGAAGAGGATTTAGCTGCAAAGGATCCCTTCCAAACAGGAGGAGTATGATAAAGAAATGGATTTGGATGTTAGGAATTTCATTGGTTCCTCTACATTTGAAGTTTAGGGGAGGTATAGACAGAATCAGGACACCAAGAAGGTATTTGGTGGCTGGTCCAGAAGTTACTACAGCTGATGCAGAACTTAACACTACTAGTACATTTGTTAGTACTGCCAGTCCCAAAGACATTCAGATACTACAATGATGTTTAACCCTACAAAGACACTTATGGAGATCAGAAAGAGTGACGTTAAAGCTAAGGGCAAGGCTAAAATGGATAAAACTAAGTCTCCAAGGAAGATGAAATAGAGAGAGCATGTTCAAATTAGCAGGGATGCAGAAGTAGCTCAAAAGCTACAAGAAGAGTTTGATGCAACAGAAAGACAGAGAATGGCTTAAGTGCATCAAGCAGCTCAGGGTTTTACAAATGCTAAATGGGATGATGTAGAGTTGCAGCAGATGAAGTTTTTGTTCAATAGTTACAAGCTGGTGAAAAGTGTAGTGAAGAAGATTTACCAATGAAGCTTGTAGAACTTGTCAATCAAAGAAAGAAGTTCTTTGCTTAACAAAGAGCTAAAGCTAAGAGGAACAAGCCAATGACTCCTGCTCAACAAAAGGAATATATGTCAAATTACATCAAGAACCAAGAAGGAGGTTATTATATTAAACAATTGAAGCCACTTTCATTTGAGCAGGTTAAAGAAATCTTTGAAACTACTATGAGGAAGGTACAATCTTTTGTGTCTATGGGCTCTGAGTTGGAGGTTCAGATACTGAAAAGAGCAGGTCAAGAAGTTTTAGAAGAGCCTGTTAAAAGACAAAAGATTAGAGAAGCTTCAGGTTCAGGTGAAGAATTAGTAGAAAAGGAAAAAGAATTATCAGAAGAAGAACTACAGAAATTGTTAGTGATAGTTCTAGTTGAAGAAGTTTATGTTGAAGCCTTACAGGTCAAATATTCAATCATAGACTAGGAGGTTTACTCTGAAGACACAAGAAGGTATTGGAAAATTATCAGAGTTGGAAACCATACAGAAGCTTATCAGATTTTTGCTGAGATGTTGAAGAAATTTGATAGAGATGACCTGGTTAAGCTTTAGGATTTGGTTAAGGAGAGGTTCAGTACAACAGAGCCTACAGATGATAAAGAGAAGGAATTGTGGGTTGAACTGAAGAGATTGTTTGAGCCAGATAATGATGATACTCTATGGAGGCTTCAAAGGTATATGAATGATCCTTTGGTATAGTGGATTTATTATACATGTGGTGTTTACCATGTTTCTTCATAAGAGACATGAAATCTTTATGCTAGTTGAAAAAGAATATCCATTGACAAGAGGGCTTATGACTGTGATGTTGGCTAACAAGCTTCAAGTGGATCAATATTCAGAAATGGCAAATGAACTTTTAAGGAAAATTTTCATTCTAGCAAACAAACCAAGACACTAAAATGTTTGGAAGCATCCTCTCAGCACAGATGGTTTAATTCGCTATAAAACTTGATGATTAACAAGATGAATATCAAGTTTAGGGGAGGATTGTTGGGAATAAAGGCCTCTCAAGTTTCTACTGCTGGTTGAAGAAACTACTGCTGGTGAAGATTAGAGAAAACAGTCTAAGTTATTAATACTGTTAGTGTTATAGTTAGTACTGCCAGTACAAAGTGTTAGTACTGTCAGTTTATTAATACTGTTAGTTATAATAGTTAGTACTGTTAGTTATATAGTTAGTACTGCTAAAGTGATATGCATGAGATATATTAGGAATAGATATGCATTGATCACTTGACGCGTTTTGTAAGCCCATTAGGGTTTCTTGGTGTATAAAAGAAACCCTAAGGCATAGTTAGAAAAATATATAGATCTAGAAATCATTTTCTAATAGTTAGTATTCATAGTTTCAAGGTTATTCTGTAACTTTGATTGTGTTTAATATATTGAAAGTTTAGCAAGATCTTGTTTTACTGTTTCATTGTTCTTCTTAGTATTACAAACTAGTTTCCACATAGTTTGTAGTATTCACGATCTTAGTTTCTATTATAGTTATTTTGGATCTATCCAATACAACAAAGCTTTAACAAGCTAAGTAAGATTTGTTCAAAAGGCATCTACAGACCATCTTGTTGAGACCGACTTGTAGTTGTTTTAGCAGTTTGACAACAAACTCTGGAGTCTCGTCCTTTGATCTCAAAAACATCACCCATGTAATCCTTGAATAGTCATCAACTATTACAAGAATATATTTCTTCCCATTAATACTCTGCACTCTTATCGGTCCGCATAAATCCATGTAAAGGGCATCTAGAACTTTCATAATGGTGTTAACCGTTTTGGGTTTGTGGGTTACTTTCCTTCTCTTTCTAAGTTGACATGCGGAACACAAATGATCCTTTTCAAACTTCAACCTAGGTAAGCCTCTAACAAGATCTTTACGAGCAAGATCATTTAAGGTACCAAAGTTTAAGTGATTCAAACGGCGATGTCACAACCAGCATTTGTTCTTTGAGGCTTTAGACAGTAAGTAAATAGGAGAGGACCTCATCATGTCTTTAAAAGATATGGTGTATAAGTTCGTGCCACGACTACCTTTAATAAGATCGACACCATCTAAATCTCTGATGAAACATGTGTGTTTTCTGAAGGCAACTTCAAGATCGGAGTCGCAAAATTGACCAACAGAGAAAAGGTTGTGACCAAGTCCTTCCACATAGTATATCCTAGAGATCACACTGTCACCAATTACATAATCTCCATAACCCATAATTGCACCAAAATGATCATTTCTGAATATGACAGTCCCGATAAACTTTTTCATGAAATTCTTGAGCCATGAGCGATCTCTAGTCATATGTTTTGAGCAGCCTAAGTCCAAAATACCAAAAGACGATCTGTATGACCTGCATTTAAACAAAGACGACAATGGAGAGTTTGAAAAATTGGATCCCCAATTGCATTGGGGTCCTGTTGGTTAGAGCAAACAAGATTATATTCCACATGAGTGTTATTTCCCTATGGGTCAGCGGGCATGGTACCACAAGTAAGAGTAGTAGGCCTAACTAAAGGGCATTGTCCTCCTAATAGGATTAGTCTACCAGTGGGCTTCCATTGTTTTACAGGCACTACTTTAGGTTTAGTATTCCTAGTTAAAGGGAGTTGTGCACCTAAAGGGAATATTCTACCAGTGGGATTCCAATGATATCCCATAGTGGTGAATACTTTGCCTGTGGGCTTCCATGTTTGTTTAGCCTATTTGACTCTCTAAATTTATCTGACTAGGGGTGGTTTGGAAGACTTCAAGTAATTTTCAACACATTTATCATGATTAAAGGAAATAATGCATTCATTACATGTCTTGCAAAGTGAATTAAAATTAGTATTAAAATACAGTACGCCTAACGCTAACTTGAATCAACACGATTCTTTTTGCTCAGTTTAGACTTATTTTTCCTATGGTGGTCTTCTACTTTCTTCTCGGGCACACTGTTAGCTGGCATGGTCTTACCATTTATTTTGTTGCTCTTAGACTAAGACCTTCTAGCTTTAGTGGCATGGCTTACTCCTATAGAATAAATAATAGGAACATTAGTCTTTTGAACTGTAAGGTGCTTAACATGGTTTGTTGTGTTGTTGCCTAAAGTTTCCAATGGGCCAGCAAAGGTTACATGCCTTTTTTTTAGTTATCGGTTGTAGTAGCAATAACTTTATCTCATTTGTTACGCGCTTTAGGACATGAGGCACTCACATTTTCTAATAATTCCTGAGACCGTTTAGTGTAAACGCAGGCATAGTCCAGACTATGATCAGAAGGTCGTTTACTTCTAGCCTCTTCGACTATCTCACGAAGAGTATCTAAGGTATCCCTAAGGCGGTTGAGATAATGGTGATGAACATCCCTATTGTTTCTCTGACTTGGAGGAATTGATTCAACCTCAATTTGCAATCCTTTTTAAAAACAGGAAACTTGGTGATTCTACATTGCTAGTGATGACACATGGCATCTTCCCCACTTGACTTGAGTACTTTAGATTTTCAATTTTAGTTTGTAATTGAAGTTGTACTTTGAGGGCTTTAACACGCGTTTTAGTTTAATAAAGTTAAATAACTCATGTATGCTGTTTAACATTTTCATTTTCAGCTTTAAAATGTTCTAGTTGTTCTTGCAAAGCTGTGACAGTTTCGGTTAAATGTAAATTTTGAGAATCTAGAGACTTATAGTTTGTTGGGTTTCAGAAGTTTCTACAACTTAGTGCTGCTATTTATACAAGTTACTACTGCTAGTTCTACTTAGTGCTGCTAATGAAGAAGGCTAAGATTTAAGAAATAGACTATGTAGTTAGTACTGTTATTTATAAATGTTTGTACTGATAGTACATTGTTAGTACTGCCTGTATAGTTAGTGTGTGTAGTAGTATGTTAGTACTGCTAGTTAGTATGTTAGGAGATACTGTCATGAGTTATTATAGGACTTGATATGCATTATCTTCTTCACATGTTTTTGTAAGCCCATTAGGGGGTTTCTTGCGTGCTTTACTAAAAGGGAACTACGACATTAGTTAGAAATATAAGTTTCATATATAAGTTTCATAAATAGTCATAGTTAGTGATCTGTAACCTAGCAGATTAATAGTAATCAAAGTTCTGTTTTATTTATTGTTCTTCTTAGCAGTATAAGTTAGTTTCCGCATAACTTATATTGTTCATAGTCATTGTTTCTCTTGTAGTTAGTTTGGATCTATCCTGATTAGCTACCACCTTAACAGGCTAAGAAAGATCTATTCAGATGGGTTCTACAAAGTGGTATCAGAGCTTTGTTGAGAAACTTATGCGTAAGAAGAAACCAAAAACATATCAGTTATTAAACCTTTACCCTTCTGATCTTATTCAATGGCCACTCGAGGATCAGATGATGAAAAATCTACCACCAGGCACAACCACACAAACACTAAACATACAACAAGCCTCACACTGTGTCAACCATTAATACTCCTTATTTGAAAAAAAAGGTGAGTATGACATTTGGGGCCAAGAACATGGAACATTACTTTGACCCATACTGACTATCCTTTTTTGGCGAAGTCATTACAAAATGGAAATGTCCTGGTAAGTGTCTCAACAGATACAATTAGTAGTAAATAAAGGTTTCTGCCTCTAAAACTGGTAAGGATTTTTGCCATGAGAAAGAAGAAAGAAAAGAAGGACCACCATGCTTATGGCTTTACCCAGAAGACCATTTAGCAAAATTTCACAAGATTACTAATGCAAAAGATATGTGGGATTCTATCAAATCCAGATTTGGTGGTATTGATGAATCAAAGAAGATGCAAAAATACATTTTAAAGCAACATTTTGAAGGTTTTTCTGTGTCTAACTCAAAAGGACTGCACAAAGGTTATGATAGGTTTCAGAGTCTTCTGAGTCAACTTGAGATTCATGGTGCAGGTGTCTCCACTGAAGATGCCAATCAGAAGTTCCTTAGGTCTTTACCTTCTTTCTGGTCCCAAGTATCCTTAGTCATGACGACCAAGCCGGTCTGGATAGTCTTAGTTTTGTGATCTCTATAACAATCTTAGAGTCCTTTGAGTCCGCATGTTAAAGGCTCTACTGGATCATCTTCTAGTACACAGAATGTTGCCTTTGTTTCTTCTGAAAGCACTAGCAGTACTAATGATGTTAGTAATGCTTATGGTGTTTCTACTTCTTCTGGCTACAACTCACAAAGGGAAAACTCTTCATCATACACTGATGAACTCATGTACTCATTTTTGCTAATCAATCCAGTGGTCCACATTTAGATCATGAAGATCTGGAGCAGCTTGATGAGTTTGATTTAGAAGTGAGATTAGATTGTGAAATGGCAAGTAAGCCATGATTTCCTGAGGACTAAAAATGTTTTACAAGGAAGCTGGGAGGGAAGGGCTTCTAGTTGATCCAAGGAACCAGTTGGTTTTGACAAGACCAAGGTTGAGTGCTTCAATTGTCATAAAACAGGGCACTTTGCTAGAGAATGCAGATCAAAAGGAAATCAAGAAAGCAGAAGAAGAGATGCAGGGAACACTGGATATAGAGCAAAAGACAATGGGAGGAGACCTGGAAAACAGGAGGAGCCTAAAGCTTTGGTAACTCTTGATGGAGAAGGTGTTGATTAGACTTGGTTCATGTAGAAGATGATCCAAGGAACTTTTGCTTTGATGCTTACAGCAATTTCAAGCTTAGACACTGAGGTAAACATCTTGTTCAAAAGAATATGTGGAATCATATATGCTATAAATTAAAAAATTATATGATGACAAAGAGAAAACTTGGTGATGCTTGTATAGAAATTCAAGCTTTTACTTAAGCTTTAAAAAGGTGAAGTCAACTAGTTACTCTCATCAGAATATAATCTTCATTTGGTTTTGAGGAAAAGATTAGATTTATGAAATTGTTTTAGTGATTAAATTTATAGTTAGTGCTTAACATATAATAAGAAACTATTAGCAGAAGTGTAAAAGAAAAAGAAGAAGTAAAAAAATAACTGAGAATTTCAAAGTTCTTCTAATGGCCCTTAGTAAACTGCTAATAGTCAGATATGAGTACTACGGGACAATCTAGACTTGGGTATGGAGATCAATGTACATAATGGTGTCTTATAGATATGGAAAATGAAGTTTTTTCTTGTGTATTGAAGTAGGTCAAGTGATGTAGAAGATAGTCATGTGCATGATAGATTTGTAAATATTGAAGACATGCATGCAGTTCCCCCTCCAATGACAGGAAATTACATGCATTCCGGACCTGATAGAGAAGTAGATGATTCTTGTTCACATATGGCAAAATAGTGTAAAATAGTGAATCTGTTACTCAAACCAGTAATTATGACGTCTTGTGAGTCTAATTCTAGTGCAGAAAACACTTAATATGTGCCATGAACAGTTGTAGTTGAAAGTCCTATAAATGATAGATATGCAGAGGGGATGCATGTAGTTCCTCCTCTAATGACAGGGATTCACATCCCTTCTGGACTTGATGTTGAAATTGATGAGTCACAGTTTACATATGGCACACAAAATCCTAAACCTAATAAAAAGGATTGTAGTGGTTTAATGTCTAAAAAACTAGGTTTGGGATATGGGTTTACTAAAAAAGCATGTTTTGTATGTGGTAGTTTTAGCCATCTTATTAGAGATTGTGATTTCCATGAGAAAAGAATGGCTAAACAAACTGAAGTGAACAAAAGGATGTGTAAGGGTACTAGTCAAAGGGAAAATAGGCCAGAGTGGAACAATGTGCAAAGAGTGAATCACCAAAACCAATTTGTTCCTATAGCAGTACTAACTAGAACTGGCAGAATTCAAGTTAATATTGCTAGAGCTAGCAGTACTAACAATGTTAATACTGTTAGAGCTAGCAGTACTAAAAATGTTAATACTACTAGACATAATTTTAACAGTCAGGCAGTACCAACTAATGCTGCCAGGAAAGCTCATACTGTTAAACCTATTGTGAATAATGTTAGACCAAAAACTATTTTTCATAAAACTTATTCACCTATTAGAAGGCTATTTAATAGAACAACAGCACTAAGAACAAATTTTTCAAATCGAAAAGTTAATACTGCTGAGGTAAAAGCAGTTAGTGTTGTTGGGGGAAAAAGGGAAACTGTTGTTAAGCCCTCAGCAGGTTGTAATTGGAGACCCAAAAGACATTACTGGAACAAAGTCTCCAAATACAATGGTGGATCAAATTCTAGAAAATGTGTTACTTTTAAAGATCCACTAGGCAGACCCAAGCCCAAAAAGGCTTGGGTCCCTAAGAGAATCTAATCTCTCTTACTTAATGTGCAGGATTATCCACAAAGAGCTTTAAAGAACAAAGGGATTGTTGATAGTGGATGTTCCAGGCACATGACTGGAAACAAGGCCTACCTTGCTGAATACCAAGACTTTAATGGTGGCCCTATTGCTTTTGGAGGTAGTAAAGGTTACATAACTGGTAAAGGTAAAATAAAAACAGGAAAGTTAGATTTTGAGGATGTGTGCTTTGTGAAAGAACTACAACATTTCAATCTCTTTTTTGTGTCACAGATGTGTGACAAGAAGAACAAGGTTCTCTTCACTGACACTGAATGTCTTGTGTTGTCTCCTGACTTTAAGTTACCTGATGAAAATCAAGTATTACTTAGAGTCCCTAGACAAAACAATATGTACAGTTTCAACCTAGAGAACATTGTTCCTTCTGGAGGTTTAGCTTGTTTGATTGCAAAGGCCACAGTTGATGAATCTAACAAATGGCATAGGAGGTTGGGTCATGTTAACTTTAAAAACTTAAACAAACTTGTGAAGGGAAACCTTGTAAGAGGTTTACCTTTAAAGATTTTTCAAAATGACCACACCTGTGTTGCTTGTCAGAAAGGAAAGCAACACAAGGCCTCCTGTAAGGCCAAATTAGTGAGCTCTATTAGTCAGCCCTTACAACTTTTACATATGGACTTATTTGGACCCTCTTCTGTCAAGGAGCAAATAAACCATAATATTATTGCCTGGTTATCACTGATGATGTTTAGAGGTTTAATTAGGTGTTCTTTTTACGAAATAATGATGTAACTGTGGAATCCTTAAGGACTTTATAAGACAAATTGAGAACCAATTAAATCAAAAGGTTAAAACTATTAGATGTGATAATGGTACAAAATTCAAGAACAAGGACATTATTGAATTCTGTGGGTCAAAAAGGATCAAGAGGGAATACAGTAATGCCAGAACTCCCAACACAATGGAGTTTTGAGAGCAGAACATGACCCTTTTTGAGGGCTGCTAGACAATGCTAGCTAGATTCATTTTTACCTAACACTTTTTGGGCTTGAAGCAGTATAGTACTGCGTGTTTGTCCTTAATAGGGTTTTAGTGACCAAGTCCCTCAAAACAAGACAACCTTATGATACTTATAACTAGTAAATACCAATCATAGTATAAGACTTTTAGGTGCCATGGTGGACATCTTGGAATACCATTGACCATCTGGGCAAGTTTGAAGGGACGTCTGATGAAGGGTTTTTAGTTGGGTATTCCCTAAATAGCAAGTCTTTTAGGGTATACAATTTAGAAACTAAGAGAGTTGAAGAAAACCCGCATATAAACTTTTTAGAAAATAAATCAAATGTTGCAGGGAAAGGACCTAATTTGCTTTTTGACCTTGATTATTTAACTAATTCAATGAATTATCAACCTGTGAGATCAGAGAATCAAGCTAACAAAACTGCATGTCAAGAAGAAACTAATTATAGTGCAGGTACCCAAGATAATATTGATACATGAAATTCTGAAATGGAAGCTGACCTGCTCAAGGACTACCTTTGTACTGCCAATATATATCTTCTTATTCTTCACAGTCAAAGAGCTAAGATGCAAAGAATAAGGTGAAAAGTCTAATAAGGATACTAGCTTTAAAAGGACAAATGATAAGGAGCCGTAGATTCAAGAGGATCAAGCTTTTTGGAAGAATTGAAAGTTAAAAGACAAGAAAAGGAGGCTATGATGAAACTGAATCTTTAGAATAGGATTTTGACTCAAGGAGATGTGGATTTGCCTTCTTTCAAGTAGGAGTGCTAGAATTCCAGACTACACGTTAATACTGTTCGCACACCAGTTAGTACTGCTAGTTCTTCTGGTGGACCATCTTACACCAACTATGCTGACCAAGATGATTCTTAAATACATGCTCTTGAGGATTTTATGTCAATCCAAAGGATTGATTTTGACCAATGCATCTTATGATGATGAGGGGTTGCAATGGCTGACTTCATTAATTTAAGAACCCACTCGTGAATGTTAGTCCTTTTCCCATCTTCAAGGATTTACAAATTCTTTCATCCTATAACTCTTATTCTTAAGATCCAAATCAGCAGTTCAAAAAACAAGGAGCAAAGTGAACAAAAGTTTTGGAGCCCATGCTTTTGTAAGTTATATTCAAAAGCAGAGAAGAAATAATCACAAGGATTTTCAGCATTGCTTGTTTGCTTGCTTCCTATCTCAAATTGAACCCAAGAAGATATCTGAAGCCCTTGAAGATAAAAGTTGGGTTGATGCTATGCAGGAAGAACTGTTGCAATTTAAGATTCAGAAGGTATGGATTCTTATAGATTTGCCTTTATGAAGAAAGAAAGCAATTAGGGACGAAATAGGTCTACAGGAATAAGAAGGATGAAAGAGGTGTTGTGGTTAGAAATAAGGCAAGGTTGGTTGCCCAGGGATATAGGCAAGAGGAAGGGATAGACTATGATGAGGTTTTTGCTCTGTAGGATTGAAGCCATTAGGATCTTTTTGGCATGTGCTTCTATATATGGGATCTTAGTTTATTCAGATAGATGTGAAGAGTGCCTTTTTATGGCACTTTGATGTGAGGGTGTTATGTATCTCAACCTCCAGGTTTTGGTAGATCCTAAATTCCCTAAGATCGTCTACAAAGTTGTGAAGGCTTTGTATGGTTTACACCAAGCTCCCAGAGCCTGGTATGCTACTTTATCTACATTCTTATTACAGAATGGATACAGAAGAGGAACCATTGACAAGACTCTTTTTATCAAGAAGGACAAGAATGATATCATGTTAGTGTAGGTTTATGTGGATGATATTATTTTTGGTTCTACAAAGAGGTCTTGGTGTGATGAATTTGAGGCATTGATGAAGAGTAGATTTCAGATGAGTTCTATAGGACGAGTCACCTTTTTCTAGATTACAAGTCACACACAAAGAAGATGGTATTTTCATAGTCGGATAGTATGTTGCAGAGACCCCTGAAGAAGGTTTGATTTTGCTAGTGTGATTATTGCCAGTACATCTATTTGGACCCCAAGAAGCCTTTGACCAAGGATGAAGAAGCTGCTGATGTGGATGTACATCTTTATAGATCCATGATTGGCTCTTTAATGTACTTGACTGCTTCTAGGCCTGATATTATGTTTGCAGTCTGTGCTTGTTCTAGGTTTCAGGTAACTCCAAAGACCTCCCATCTTAATGCTGTGAAGAGAATCTTTAGGTACCTCAAGGGCAAACCCAAACTGGGCCTTTGGTATCCTAGAGTGTCATTATTTGACCTGGAAGCCTACTCAGATAGTGACTATGACTGGTATAAAATCTTGACAGGAAATCGGGAAATCCATCAACAGGAGGTTGTCAATTTCTTGGCAGGAGACTTATTTCATGGCAATGCAAGAAGCAGACAATCATGGCTACTTCTACTACAGAGGCAGAGTATGTTGCTGCTGCCAACTGCTGTGGGCAAGTATTATGGATTCAAAATCAGATGTTAGACTATAGGTTCAATTTTATGAACACAAAGATTAATTGATAATAGAGAAATATGGCATTGTAAGAATCTGCGTTTCATCCTAAACACAGGCATATTTGAGAATTAGGCAACCACTTCATTAGGGATGCTTATGAGAAGAAGCTTATCCAAGTGCTGAAGATTCACACTGATGACAATGTGGCTGATCTTTTAACTAAAGCTTTTGATGTTAGCAGGTTCAATTTCTTAACTGTTAACATTGGAATGATCAATCTATAGCTGCATCAGTTCAGGGGAGGCAAGTTAGCAGGTTACTTTGTTGTACAGTTTGTGAAATATTTTAGTTAGCAGATGGATTTTAGATGAGATGATGATTTGGGATTCATTTTGTTCATTGGATTGGATTTGAGGGTACTACATGGAAACTAACTGTTGAGAATCGATTTGCTCATCTAGGATAATAATAACAATGATTGATAACACGCAGCGGAATAATAAAGAACACAATCAAAGTTATCATAAGGTTTTTTTATTGAACGTTTCCCTATTACCCCAACTATAACTTGGGGCTACACCAACTAACTTTGGTGTATACTCGACTCTTATCAGTCGACTTGTATCTAACTATCTAGACTTCATTGGTGAGGAGCTCCTAGTTTTCTATGGTTGGGATATCTAAAATGTCTTGGACCTCCTTTTATAGCATAAGGAGTCCTAGGCTTACAAGGAAACTAATTAATATATTAATGAGAGAATCAATTAATTATCTTCTCATTAATATTCATTCTTATCTTATTTTGACCAAATCTTTATTTTCTTCTACATCTTGTAGAACTTTATGATGACAATTTTGGTCCTTCTTGTTTCCATCTTGTTTCATTCTTTTATTCACTTTGTCTCATCAAATCAAGAATCCCAACAATCTTCCCCTATTTGATGATGACAAAACAAACAAAGTCTCGTACGAACTTCATCATAAAGCCAAAGCTTCCCCTGAAGTTGAGATGTAATCATCTCCTTGAATGAAACAAAATCTTCAATGCTTCCCCTTGACTTAAGATAAGAATTAGAATCCTTGACATGTCACCACACATAATAAGCTGCAAATCAATAAACCTGTAATCTTCTTCCCCTTTTTGTAATCATCTAATAGGGGTCTTCTGTAGAAATGCAACTTGGATCATAACAGCTACAAATCATATACCACAACTTCTAATTCAGCCTTCCAATACTCAAATTGCCCACCATTACGCACAATAAGAAAAATGAATCTGAGCAGTAGAAATTTAAACTAGCAGTAGTAATAAAGATCAACAGTAGTAACGAAACACTTATCTCAAAGTAGTGCAATGAAGATGGTTTAAACATGTTAACAATAATGCCTTCCCCGGACGTATGCTAACCATCTCTTGAATCTCGAACTCAGTAGGCTCTAAGTAGTAATTATTGATGAAGAAAAATGAGTATAACCCATATGTTGATGAAGTAAAATTTCCTAAACTTTTGTCTTATGTCTTGTACTATTCACATGACGTCAAACTCATACCAAACTAGAAAACGTAAAAGTAGACCACAACCTCTTGACAAAATCCTCATCTATATGAGACACTGAGCATAATAACGTAACTCCTTAAAGTGATAGAAAATGTACTGTAAAGATCATTAAGGTAGATCGTACACCTTTGCTAGATTCATCAAGGTCTTTGTCACAACAATTAAGCACAACAGTAACCTTAAAATGTTGCTAAGCCATTTGAGATTTGATAAAGACACAAACCTGTGAAACTCAACTACAACATCAAATAAGTGATAATCAATCGTCTTCATAATCACATCTTTAATAAATTCAAAACGATCCATTTTATTCAAAAATAAATTATGTCTGAGATCCAAACAAGTGTGTGTCATCCGATATCTGATAAAGCTAGCAGTATTAAATCCATAAAGCCCAAGAAACCAAAATGCTTTTTAATGCTAGCAGTACAAACTTAATAAGCCACAACCAAAAGAACAGTAGTAACTACTTTTCCAAATCTAGCAGTACTAATAACCAAGTAGCAGTATTAAGTGTATAAGCAGCTTTAACTCTTGGCAGTACTAATCACAAACCAGCAGTACTAACCATATTTTTTTCAAAAACAATCATGAAGCTACTTCTTTTTCACAAATGTAAACATACTGCTTTTACCTTGTTGATCCCAAGCATCCAATATGATTTCACACACATTCGTTAGCAGGCACAAGTAATCCTTCCTTTTGGCTTAATAGCAGCATGAAGTCATTAACCAGTTACTTGGCAGTATTAACGTCTCCTTCTTCCCAAGGTAATTAGTGACACTTTTAACCGTCACAAACCTATTGCAATTCTGACACAGTTCTACCAGTACTCAACCCTTCTAGCAGTACAAACTATATGAACAGGCGGTACTAACTACGAAGGCAAGCAGTACTAACGAATTAAGGGAGCAGTACTAAGTATGAAGGTACCAGTAGTCGAACAATAGTAGTAATGTACCTCTTCACAGTACCAAGTAGAACTCAAGTTATCTCAAACGAGCAACTTTCCATGAGTAGTATGAGCAGTCCCTATCAATTATAGACAGCAGCAGTATAAACGTCCTTTTGGCAACTTTAATCTTGTGATGGGGACCAGTTGTTGGCAGTAGAAAAACCAACGATCAATATGAATCTTTAAATCTTTGACGACACAACATACACCTCCAGTAACCATACTCGTCCAAATCCTTTCCTTGAATTTTCATTGCATCTGTTCGAAAACTTTCTTTTGTCCTCCACGTTAAATACCACAAGGCTCAAATTTTACGATAGGAGTATTAACCAAGACAAACACGGACCAGTATTAAGTTTTCATAGGAATAAATACAAACCAATCATGATGCATAAAATAATCGTTCAATTTTTTTAATTTTTTTTTTTTTGGTTCATCAGGAGGTTATAAAGATTCAATCCCTAAAACATAGGATTTGTTTATTATAACAGCGAACAAACAAGCACCAATCAGATCCAAACACGTTGTCATCAATTGTGGATAAATAATATTCAAGAAAGCATTCCACGGTATCCAAAACCCAAGATCAACAATATATATATCACCATTAAAACTTTAATAGTGATTAGGGTTTTGGCTTGAGATCGTTTAGGGTTTTATAGTGAAGATCCAAAGGTTGCATTATGAAGATCAGAACAATCAACGAGCAAAATTAATCCACTTGTTGGATTCATTACAGATCAAGAACCAATGAAAAACATAAATCCATTATCATGAAAACCATATTCTGCTTTTACTGAATTCGATCAATCGAAAAAGAATATTACCGAAAATCATAGAAGTCCGAATTCGATACAAAGTAACCCCTTTAATAGTAACAATGATTGAAGATCGTATTGCATACCAATTAAGGTAGAGAGGACGATCATAAACACTGTTATATCAATTAAACTCCAAAACCCCATAAAACTTTAACCAAAAATCGATTTCATGAAAAATAGGGTTTTTAGGGTTTCTTCAAAAACCTTGTAGATCCTAGATATCAAGAGCAACCTGCTCTGATACCACATGTTGAGAATCGATTAGCCCATCTAGGATATAATAACAATGATTGATAACACGCAGCGGAATAATAAAGAACACAATCAAAGTTATGAACAAGGTTTTTCATTGAACGATTTCCCTATTACCCCAACTATAACTTGGGGCTACTAACTACTACATAGACATCTATAATATGTCTATTACTAATTAACTACTAACTATGGTGTACACACACACACCTTTACTATTCGACTCTCATCAGTCGATGTTTCTATGGATATCTTTTTCTAAATGCCTGGACCTCCTTTTATAGCATAAGGAGTCCTAGGCTTACAAGGAAACTAATTAATATATTAATGAGAGAATCAATTAATTATCTTCTCATTAATATTCATTCTTATCTTATTTTGACCAAATCTTTATTATCTTCTACATCTTGTAGAACTTCATGATGACAATTTTGGTCCTTCTTGTTTCCATCTTGTTTCATTCTTTTATTCACTTTGTCTCATCAAATCAAGAATCCCAACAAAAAGCCATCTTCCCCTATTTGATGATGACAAAACAAACAAAGTCTCGTACGAACTTCATCATAAAGCCAAAGCTTCCCCTGAAGTTGAGATGTAATCATCTCCCTGAATGAAACAAAATCTTCAATGCTTCCCCTTGACTTAAGATAAGAATTAGAATCCTTGACTATGTCACCACACATAATAAGCTGCAAATCATATCTCTGTAGTCTTCTTCCCCTTTTTGTAATCATCCAATAGGGGTCTTCTGTAGAAATGCAACTTGGATCATAACAGCTACAAATCATATACCACAACTTCTAATTCAGCCTTCCAATACTCAAATTGCCCACCATTACGCACAATAAGAAAAATGAATCTGAGCAGTAGAAATTTAAACTAGCAGTAGTAATAAAGATCAGCAGTAGTAACGAAACACTTCCCCTCAAGTGGTGCATGTAGATGGTTAAACATTTAATCAATAAGCTTCCCCTGAAACCCATATGTTTACCATCTCTTGAATCTCGAACTCTGTAGGCTCTATGTAGTGATCACTGATGAAGAAAACTGAGTATAACAAATTTGATGAAGAAGTTAAATCTCCCAAACTTGTGTCTTATGTCTTGCACTATCCACGTGACGTCAAACTTATAAATAAATCTGTGAAATATAAGTAGACCGCAACCTCTTGACAAAATCCTCATCTTCTATGAGACACATACTAAGTGATAGCAAATGTGAGCATTGAGCACCATAAGAAAAATCACACACCTTTGCTAGATTTTGACAAGTCTTCGTCAACACCATTTAAGCACAAACAAGTTATCTTTAAAGTCAATGTCCTGCCATAAACACGACTTTAAGATATGATAAGAGCACGTATCTGTGAAACTCAACTACAACATCAAATAAGTGATAATCAATCGTCTTCGTAATCACATCTTCAATAAATCTCCAAAAACGAGCCATAAAATCAATAAGAATAAACTACTTGAAAAATAGTTCTGTCCGAGATCCAAATCCATCCGAAAACCAAGTACTGTTCGATATTGGACAAGCCTAGCAGTACAAACTGCTTTGTCGAACGCCACTGGCAGTACTGCAGTATAAACCTTTTTCTCTGAATAGTATCAACTTTGGACAATATTAACCATACTCATGCAGTACTAATAATGAATAGTACTAACCTTTCTAAGCCCAACAGTATTAATTTAGAAGGCATCATAAACATACATACTTGAGCATCATTAAAGTATCTCTTAAGCCCAAGTTTCTTTAAAGCCCATCAGTACACGAAGCAATATAAGCACAATACTGTTGTCAACATTCGAACAGTACTAAAAATATAAAGCAGCAGTACAAACTTTACCATTTGTTGACAGTACAAACTTAGGACCACTAGCAGCACACTCACTTTGTTCACGTGATGTCCCATGTTCTTGTAGCTAGCGGTACTAAGCAAACCAAGAACAGTACTTACTCACATCCTTGTAGCATGCTAATAGTACACATAACCATGTGCTTTAAGCACATCACGATCATAACATACAACTGCAAAACACGTCCCAATCCTGGCAGCACACAGCTTGTGCATTCTTTCCTTTAATATATCACGCAACATGCCTAACTAAACCCTAAAAATCAGGATTTGAAAAACGAACATATCTTCTTTCTTTTTAAACAAATCTCTTTGACTCCATATAATAACTTTCCATAACAACATTCACATGCCAAAACCATCATATATCATTCAAATAAATACACCACGTGAATTCATCAACTGTAATCATTCATGTTTAAAATCCTTAAAGCTCAGTAAGTCATCAGGCCCACGTTAAGATTTAAAACTCACCTTTGATTGTTGTTGCTGTTGTTATAAGAACATCATTGAGACTCACATACCTGCTCCACCAAAATTAAAACCATGTAGCACCAGATGACTAAAAAGAACAGCCGTGATTGATCTATTGATTGAACAACCAAGAACAAGACCAAGGTGCTGCTGTGTTTAGGGTTTTATAAACGAAACCCTATGGTTTGCGTTGTGATGAGCAGAACAATCAACGAGCAGAATTAAAACTCTTGTTGGATTCATTACAGATCAAGAATCAATGAAAAACATGAATCCTTTAACATGAAAACTAAAAATCACACAATTTGCTTTTTACCGAATTAGGGTTTGAAAACCCTAACTTCACCGAATATGAATAGATCACCGAAAAAGAAAACCGAAATCGATGTAGAGAAACCCTTAATAATAACAATGATTCATAAATCATATTGCTTACCAATTAAGGTAAAGAGGACGATTATAAATCTTGTTATATCAATTAAACTTCAAAAACCCCTGAAAACTTTAACCACAAATCGATTTCTTGAAAATTAGGGTTTTAGGGTTTCTTCAAAAACCTTGTTTGATCCTAGATCGAGAGCCACGAGGCTCTGATACCACATGTTGAGAATCGATTAGCCCATCTAGGATATAATAACAATGATTGATAACACGCAGCGGAATAATAAAGAACACAATCAAAGTTATGAACAAGGTTTTTCATTGAACGATTTCCCTATTACCCCAACTATAACTTGGGGCTACACCAACTAACTATGGTGTACTATTCGACTCTCATCAGTCGACTTGCTATGTAACTATCTAGACTCTCATTGGGAGAGCTCTAGTTTTCTATGGATGGATATCTAAACCATATGCCTGATAATCTCTTTATATAGAGAGATTTCAAGGCTTACAATAGAAGATAAGAACAAACAATATATTTAAAACATTTAAGAATATCTTCTAATATCTTATGTATCTTTATCATTATAAGGAGATCTTCTGATATCTTCATCTTTATCTTCATATTCTCCACCAGCTTGAAGATTTCTGTAATTACAGTTTTAGTCCTTTTGTTTCATTCTTATATTTATTTTGTCTCATCAAATCTAGAATCCCAACAATCTTCCCCTATTTGATGATGACAAAACAAACAAAGTCACGTACGAACTTCCCCTTAACTAGAGAAGTTGAGATGTAATCATCTCTCTAAATGAAACAAAATCTTCAATGCTTCCCCTTGACTTAAGATCTCCTTGAACATGTCACCACACATAAATAAGCTGCAAATCATATCTCTGTAGTCTTCTTCCCCTTTTTGTAATCATCCAATAGGGGTCTTCTTGTAGATAAAATATAAACTATATATATATATATATATATATATATAAACTGAACAAAATAATAATTATTACATTTATTTAACCATTTAAACCACCATTATATCCGGTTTTATGTTTATAAAATCTTACGATATATATTTATTTGTCGATTTATATTAACCCAAACGCACCCTTGCTGTAAAACGGCGAACAAAACACGCCTCTTTGGTGTTTCTGCTAACCCAAACGCACCCTATTCGATTTTCTGCTAACCCAAACGCACCCCTAGTGGTTTCCTGCTCACCCAAGCACACCCCTAATGGTTTCCTGCTCACCCAAACACACCCCTAATGGTTTCTTGCTCACCCAAACACACCCTTATGATGAAACTGCACAACCAAACGCACCCTTTGGGTGTTTCTGCCAACCCAAACGCACCCTTGTGCGGTTTAGAACAACCAAACGCACCCTCTTGGTGTTAAACCCGAAACCAAACGCCCTCTAGTGACTGCCACGCAGCCAACCAAACGCACCCTTTACGGCTGCGGCTGAACCACCGAAACCAACACCCTTTGTGGTGTTTTCTTGTTAAACCACAACACACCCTTTGGTGATAAGATCCACCAAACGCACCCTTTGTGCTACCACTAAATCAAACGCACCCTTATGGTGGCGGTGACTGCCAAACGCACCCTTGTGGTGGTGGCAGCCAACCAAACGCACCCCTTGTGGTGCCACGGCACAACCAAACGCACCCTTATGCTGCCAAGACCCACAACAAACACCTTTGTATAATAATAAAACCCAAACGCACCCTTATCGGTGGTTAATAAAACCACACGCACCCTTGGTGGTGTTGCTGTGGTGGTGACGGTTCGGATGATGATGACGACGACGTGATGATGATGATGGTGTTGGCTGTCACGGCTGTGGTGGAGGTGGTCGCGGTGGTTGGTGGTGTGGTGGCAGTGGTGAACGTAAGTATGGGGATTATGATGTCCGATGATGTGATGACGCGAATGAGGATGATAGGACATGGTGGAGTGGGGCTGTCATGGGGTACAGCCAAGGGGGGGGAGGGGGGGGGTGGCTGGTCGTGGATAGTGTGGAGAGATGGTGGGCGGCGCGTTGGGGTGGTAGAATCGGGTAGTAGTCGGATGGATCTACCTTTTTTATAAATTTTAGGTTCACCGGAGTTTGGCCGGAAAAAGTGGCCGGCGGCGGTGGCCGGAATCCGGCCGGTGGTGGTCGCCGGAATATTGGGAGAGAGAGAGAGAGAGAAGTGTATGTGTGTGTGTTTTTTATCAAAATGAAATGAAAAAAAATTAAAATAACTTATATATATATATATATATATATATATATATATATATATATATATATATATATAAGAGTTATGATCAAATGAGAAGTTTTCTTAAAATAAGAAAGATAAGAAGTAACTATAATATTCATATCCAGATGCATCCGACTTAAATTAGACGCATCTCTAAAATCTTGAAGATGCATTCTAACGCATTCAAGCTTTTAAATAGAATGCATATACATTCATATTAGTATGCATTTCATGATTTCTCATATTTTTTGTTCCTCTGCACAGTGCCAAAATCATGAAAATCAATTTGCACCATCTACACATCAAATTAACTTTCGAAACTCGAAATGGTGCATCTTAAGAATAGGGCGAAGTGCATCGAAGCGAGTGCGATAGTCGTTGCATCACAAATGTGTGGTTTTAGACACTGTCTCACCACTTCTTATTTTTATACTTCTCACTAAAGGAGTCCCTACTCTATATATAATATATATATAATATAAAATATATATATATATATATTAAAAGTTATAAAATAAATGACAAGTGTTTAATAGTTGAGGGTTCCTTGTGTAAATTTTTAACGTAGTTTTGATAACTATCGATTCGGGACTCGTTTGAACTAGTTAACGGTCGATTCAAGACACGAAACTTGCGCCATTGTTTTCCAAATCATTTTTCCCATAAAAACGAGTATTCACTCGACTAGTTTTCATAAATGTTTTATAAGATTTATTTAAAACGTTTATTATTTATTTGTATATTTCTGATAAACTTTGTCCGTAAAATGATCTTTTACTCGAATATTTGCGTCTTCAACAAACGTTACTGAATAAAATGATGACTAATTTATTAAATATTTTTATTTAATAAAAAAGTGTTAATTAAATATAATTTAATTATTTTTTTTGTTTCTATAATCTTGCGAGGGTATTTCAGTCACTTTCTGTCTGTTTTCGGGTCTCTGGCAAAACTAAAAAGTTGTTCGGAATGTCGTTTTACATCAAATTGCTTTAAAGTCCGAGTCGTGAAAACGTGATTTAGCGGGTCGTTTTTGATAAGTCAACTAAACAAATTCATTTTTCAACCTTGATATATAATGTACTTGATATACGCTCCTCTGATCTTTGGTATGACATATTAATTCGTTGTTTTCACTTGTTTTCTCATCAACACATATATTCAATCATTTCATTTGAGATTTTCCTAACCACTAGTTCGTACCTACATGCACATTGCAGACGTTTTATAATCCGCCTTTTATTTTATGCGGTATTCGTTGCTACCCTATTTGAATATTTGATTTAACCCCTCAGACATGTTTTGACTCATAACATAAAGCTAAGAGCTATAGTCCTTGCGCTAAAGATTTGGAGACACCACCTATACGGTACAAGGTGTACTGTGTTTATCGACCAAGAGAGCGAGCAAACTATACCAATTACGGAGGATACACTACGAGCTCGACCTCAAAAGCAATTGGAACACTAATCTACGTTTAGTAGGACTTTCTACAATGACAGTTACCGTACCAGCAACAAGGTTGCACCGTTCAAGATGCTTTACGACCAAGAGCGTCAATCGCCCATCTACAGGACCAAGGTTAGGGTAGCCGAGTCACTAGATCCAACACTTCACCAAGAAACGACTAAGAAGATCATTTAGATACGCAACAAAATACAGGATGCTCAAAATCGCCGATAGAGTTACCCAGACGTGAGGGTATGTTTCGACAAACGGGGAAAGCTGAGCCTGCATTATATTGGACCTTTCAAGATTCTTGCTAAAGTTGGACCTGTCGCGTATCAACTCGAACTTCCTGAATAAACGAGCAGGGCCTATAATACCTTCCACGTGTCAAATCTAAAGAAATGTCTGTCTAACGAAAACCTTGTCATCCCATTAGATGAAATCAAACTCGATGACAAGCTACATTTTATAGAAGAACCTGTTGAAATAATGGAACGAGAGGTCAAACAGTTGAAACAAAGCCGAATCCCCATTGTTAAAGTACGTTGGAATTCTCGCCGAGGGCCAGAATATACCTGGGAAAGAGAAGATCAAATGCGACAAAAGTATCCGTGTCTCTTCTCGGGCACATAAAACTAAATCACGAGGATGTGATTCCTCTAACGGGTGGAAGCTGTAGCAACTTGTATAATTCAGGTTAATATTTAATTATTCGTTTTCACTTATTATTATCTTGATTTTAAATGATATTACTTTTATAAGTAATTATGTAAATTCAATCGAGTAAGCTTAAATCATAAACAATATTAGCCTATGATTAGTCTAGGTGTTCTAGACATTTTATTTTCTTATAGTCATATTTCATATGTACTATTGCTATTTTGCCATTTTATGTAAACATTGTACGTTTTACATTTTACACGAACTTAAATCTACGTTTATAGGTTTTAACAACGTCTATGTACTCCGTTAAACTTATAACTCATCTAATATACTTAGTTAGTGTATATATAAGTTTTAACATTGTTATAAGCATAGTACTTTTATGTTACCCGACTTTAAGTTTCGTGACTTAACGACTTAACATTAGTAATTACCGGGACTAAATTATACCTCGTAAAAATCTACACTTATCTTGACAAGCAATCAACCAAACCCCACACCACCTCACCATGAGGTGGCGTATAGGTGGCACCACAAGGCCATATGGCCTTGTGTATAGTACTCATTGTCATCAAAAACAAACACATGTACTTGTTTCTTTACTACTAAGTTTCCTTAGTTGATATCTCCAATCTATTATTTTTCTCATAGATAACCAAAAATCATCATCTCTTTGGGTTAAGGGCTGAGTTCATCAAGATATTTACAAGAGTTGGAGTTTGGGTTGATTGGTATTCATTTGGGTTGAAAGCTAAAGTTTGATTCATTGTTCTTGTTGAATTCTTCCATCATCCTTCCTTTGTAAGGATATATTCATGTTCTTGTATTCATCTTTTTATTTTTGATCATGTATAATTTCTATATAATCTCTGTAATTGTATGTGTAATCTTCTTTTAGTGGGTTTTGGACATTGTACATACTTGTTAAATCATAAAAATGCAAGCTAAACAAGCCTTAGGTAATGGTGGTAAATTCTATTTTAGACCAGTAGCAAACATGGAGATATTTTGTAAAATTAATAGGTTTTAAGTATTAGTTAAAAATACTAGTTTTTATCCTTATCTCTTATGATCATTTTGCCGGGTGGCTCGACCCGATTCGATGTCGGATGAATTAGTTATAGCCGAAATGGCAAAGGTGCGCAGATTCTGCACACCTGTAGTAAATGGCTATTATCTCCAGATTTTTGTATAGTGACCCCTAATTATGTAAAACTAAAAGTTGTAGAGGACTCAAATATCTAATCATGCTTACTGGTTTGAGCTTAATCGGACTTACGGTTTGAAAATAATGGCCATTTCTTCGGGATGTTGTTGGATGTCCAAATACAGCCTTGATCTTTAATGTGTATCAACCAATTTGACCATTTTTCATAAAAATTGGATTAGTGGGATTTCTAAATCTGTATAGTAGACTTGAATACGGTCTCGAGGATATAAAAACCTAGTCGAGACCTCTTGCGGTTTAGAAAATATGGTTATTTGAGCGGGATGTATCTTATTAGTAACTTAATATGAACAGGGATGGTTTAATTTGTAAATTGGCTAATTTTATGAAACCCGAAGTGATAGGAACCACTTACCGAGAATATGTCCCATTTACCTTCTGTAATTAAATTGAACCGAGACTCGACCATTTTGAACCATTTTCACTTAGCCATCCTAAGCAGCGAGTAATAAATCAATGGATTAGACTACAAAGTGACATATAATAGAAATTAGCTAGAAAGAAAACAAACCGAAGTCTCTTAAACTGTATTTCTAATGCATCAAACCTCCGTATTTCGTTTTACTAAAAACCTGGATTATTATCTGGATAATTTTTTAATCTTATATTATATACTCCCTCCGTCCAAAAAAATAAACAAATTATGATATGTGTAATAAATGCTAGTTTTGTTTCATTAAAAGTCTTTTTCACCCTCATAGTTAATATAGAAATTTTGAAATAAGTAATTAATGCATGTTTTGATTATAAGGGTAAAGTAGGAAAACAAGTCATAATTAATATACAAAAATAAAAACCGGACACTTTTTATGGGACAAACATAAATAGTAAGATGAACATTTTTTTGGGACGGAGGGACTACCAGACAATATTTTTAGAAGTTTTGTACAAAAGTGTTTTGGAGCAACACAACCTTGCCATACCAAAATTTACTTGTTTGACCTGTTACCAAATCCGCCGACCTACCCATTATACCATATATGAGGTCTTGGATTTAATGACGGTTTAAGAATTTAATTGTCACGGAATTGCATTATGTTTCTTCATCACAAGTATCCAACTCAGTACTAGAGTCATCTGTGCAGTTCAAATCACTAGAAGAAAGGGACATGTGATCATCTTCATCATCTTCAGTTGCTGATAATCCATCATTGGTGCTGTTGACTGCTAGAACAGTTTTTGATTCTCCTGAGACTTCACTTGCGCCACTACTGATAGTGTTGGGGCTATGTTGAGCAGGGTCACCATAAAGTGCAATGTGCCTATGATATAGTTCTAATTCTTTCTCAAGAATAGCAATGAAGTGCCGCACCGTCTCTAGTGATTGTTCATATTTTGACTTCTCAAGTGCCTGCATGGATGAGATGAGCAATGAGAACAGTGGTGTAACTTGAACATATTTTTTAAGGGGTCCGAAATCAATTTTAAGTATCAAGTATGAAGTGCAATATCCATTCAATTATGTTACAGGAGTATACAAATACAATGACATTAGATCAATAGCAAAAGCTTTCATTTGAACCTAAGTCTAATACGGATACCTAGTTTGAAGATCGATAGAAGAAAAAGTACATTCAATTCAACAAACACGTTTAGATTTGATATGCATACAATATGTTGTCAGCCTATAAAGAACTCAAATTAAGAGCTTGGTTTTAAATTGCGCGCGGCGATCCATTGCGCTCGAGGTCCCAAAGACTGATGCGTGATGCGGTTGCGAGCGCATCACGGACGCGCGGCGCTAGGTAATAAATAAAAATGATTTCTACTTAAATTACTCTAAAAGTGTGTGTTATAACATGACTTCAATAATGGAGGTCAAAATATTTTAATTAAAGGCTCAGACATATTAATCAAAGGTTTTATGGACCTTTTTAATAAAACCCCAAAGTCTAACTAAAACAATATTAACCAAAAAGCTCAAATTTCACTGCTGCGATCCATTGCGTCCGATGCGAGCAATACACCGTTGCGATCTGATGCGTTCGCATTAGCCCGCATCCTGGAACAACCTCGCATCAGGTTTCGCGTTGGGTTTTTTCGAACGCATCACTCAGATGCGTGATGCGCTCGCAACGATGCGCGCATTTTTAAACCAAGATAAAGAGTACACATTCAAAACAAAATATAAGCCTTAAATAAAACAACCTTACTAGGAATTTGCGTTAATTTAAGAATACGCCAGCACCATAACAAAAAACTTTAAACTAGAGTATTAAAAGGAATTAGTATTTTATTATGGATAAGAATACTGAATGAAGTATTAATTTTTAAACAATATATACATAGATACAGATTGAAACAAGAAGTTGTAGTAGGGGTGAGCAACGGTCCAAAACCGGACCGGACCGGCTAGGACCGGACCGGACCGAGACCGAAATGGTCTAAAAAGCCGGACCGTGGACCGGACCGAAAGAAAGTTGCATTAATTATTCATAACACTTTCGGAGGGCCACAACCCTCCCTTGCCTCTTCATAGTGCCGCCTTTATATGAGAAGAGTAGAGAAAACCAAAATGAAGTTCTTTTCATTCATATGGACTTGTTATGAGAGAAACAGCGACTGATTCTGAATTTCTGATTGCCTACTTATTATCATGTAGTAGGAATTTAAAGCTATTTAGATAAAAAGAAACGGGCCAATTTAGGGTTGTATAAGTTCAATAACGGGTGAATATAGATAAGTTGGTACAATGAACGAGTCAAATGGTTAAAACGGGTTAGAAAGCATCTAACGTGTAATAGTATCCAAATAGTTACAAGGTCCAAGTTTTCTTAATTTTTGAATTAAAAAAAAATGACAATAAAGGTATTGGTGAGTCGCCCCAATCAGACAAGAACAAAAACAAGGAACAGTTTCTACCCAAAACTAAAGCTCATCCATTATGAACCGTTACCCAACCCTCCCATTTTGCCACCTCAAAACAAGGACAAGAGAAAATACAAAGCATACAAAGGGATTACCAAGAAATCTAAGTTTTCGCAGAAAAAATTTATTAATAATAACGGGGAAATGCCAAGAAAGGTAAAACACAAAATACCAAATATGCTGACATAGAATATAAACTACTTTCTCGCTCATCAAAAGGTAACTCATAATTATACTTTTAGCCAGGAAAAAAAAATGACATTTCGATCAGGTTTCAGAATTATAAATTAGATTTTATATGCACTTATGTCACATTTCTTGGCCATTTTTCCTACTACCCTCAATATATCTTAATTACAAGAATTGCATTGACTCATATAAGGTAAAAAAATTCTAGAGCAGAAGAACGCTATAGCAAGGTGCACATCACGCAGTGAAGGTTGCATATTGCTCCACTATCAGTTCAAATGAAGGGGCTAGCATGATATCCAGAGCAATGTGCAACCGTCACATCTGTAGTGGTCCTATCTCCAGTATCAGTTTTTTATAAACTTTGTGTTGTCTTTAAAGAGTTCTAGTTCAAACAAAGTGAGGATACCAATGACTGACACTAAAATAAGCAAATAAAGAGAGGACAAACAGAAGTAACCGTTTTTCTATAAAGCAAAGTTAGCTGAAATATCCTAAGTCCCCAATTATCTATATGCGTTTGTATCCTTAACTTGTAATATGTTCCAAAAGAAGGGACAATTGTTACAGAAGTTCGGAGTATTGCATAGGAACACGCATCTTGTTTATGTTTGCCAAGTCATGTTAACCACACCATGTCATTGAGCCAGTGGATACATCATATATGCTTAAAGGGACGAACTTTTTGCGTACCAAGGGCCCTTCAATAGGCTTGTATATACAGGGAACGTGCTTAGATAGAAAGAAAAATTACACTATGGCATTTGTTTGTAGTTTGATCCAAGGATCAATAACCATTCCATGGACTCTTTTGTACATCCCGTGTCCCAGTATACTTTGGGAAATACATAGGCATTCCTACTAATCAGTAGACAAATGAAAGACAATTTCAAGATTTCATAACTGAACAGCAACCCTTATTAGTTAGTCATCTATGATGCAGACCTCCAAATATATATCATGAATTGTAACTTTTTACCCCCTTCCTCTCACACCATCACCTAAAACGTATAATTTCTCTCCCAGCAATCACATTTGTAGTATATACTTTCAGCAAAAGCAAAAGTAACTACAAGCAAAATTCACAATAAGTTTATACGATTTTGTAGCTGCATATGGAATCTATAACCATAAGTTTACGATTTTGAGGGATAACAACTACTAGGAAAATTTGTGTATAGTTGTACATATCCCATTTTACTGAAAAGCACAATATTCTAACTTACTTTATCATTGACCAAAGTAAAATAAAAGATCAACCAAGTGAAATAACAAGCATACGAGAACAGAAATGATCTATATAAAGATGGCAAGACGCTATTATAGATATTTGAAAGAGGTACAAGAAAAATACTGACCTTTTTCTTGGATAACGTGTCAATTGGACTCATAACCTCTGGCTGCACATACTCCTTTCCACGGTAAAAAACTATGGTATCATCTCCAATAATCTGAATTGGGATTCCACCACTTAACCTTGCAAGTTCATTAGCATAGTCTTGTATTTGACCAGGTTTACAAGGCTTGCAGAACACCTTTACCGTCTCATGTTTTTTCCAATGCATATGCATATTAAGAATGACACCTCCAAACACACCTCTTCTTCCAACTGGTACGTAATTGGACCCTTTTTGAGCCATCTTTTTCATGTAGAATCTTTCTTCACCTGTTATCTCAACTGGTTTCACCATTGGTCCCTGGAGTCTAGACACCTCATACCGTTTGAGTCTTTCTACAAGTAAAGCTTCCTTAATTCTTGCCTGAAATGGTAATAAGCTATTATATCAAACGTATTTAGGTGCTCTGCATAATATTTTAGTAAAAGAGATCATTTAGTATCGTGATTGAAGAAACAACTAACAACAAACATGAAGAAGCATGCAAACATCCAAGAAACGCAAAGCAAAATTATTTCTATGATTCATACTCTTTAAGTAGAGCACAGATGTTCATCATGCCTAACTAGTATGCGGTATGCAGCACGAACATGAACAGGGCAGAAGGACAGAGGCATAGTTCCATAACATGGCTACATGGGAAATCGAGATCGTTAAACAACGCAAGTGATATTTTATTGGTTGTCATAATAAAACTATATCGACCTAGCAAAAAGAACTAACTCACATTTGAGGTATTTAGTCCATGCCATACCATTCATGTCTTGCTCCCCGTGACACAAGATTCCCACAAAATAAGGGTATGAGAGCAGTGGTGGATATCTGACGAGTTAACATCCTACACTCGGTATCTAGGAAAACTATTAACCTGATTGTTACACTATTAACACCCAACACTATAGCGTTCTTAAGGTACCATAAACAGGATCATCATCGTATCAAGCAGAAATAAGTTGACCAAACTATGCAATTTTGAGATATGTAACCTGCCATGTAACATAGTTACAAACAGAATCTCGTGTCTGACTATTACCAGAAACTCTATAAGATGTTGGAAGATGGACTTAGAGGGCTGGAAACAAGATAATTAATGAAAAATTCGAATGAAGTTGTCGTGCTCAATTAGTCACTGCAAGCATCAACCAATAGACGCTACAAGGTTACTCATGTATAATGACTGACGCAGCAAGTAAAACACTCGAACCTACTACGGGTGTGTTTGTTTAAGCTTATATTTGCGCTAATGGGTTTATTTGATTTCGGCTTATATATCATAAGCTCCGGTTATCTGCTTATTTTGAGAACCATGGGCTAATATACGTTTATTACATATCATAATAAGCTTATATAAGCTCAAAAAAGGCAGAAAATTGGGGCTTATGAAATATAAGCCGAAGCCAAATAAGCTCATAAGTCCACATATAAGCTTAAACAAACAAACACTAGTTATGAAACCGCAACAAACAAATGAGCAATTCTAATAACATTTCTACAATTCACATGCATTTAATATCACATACGTAGTATTTACTTATAATCAAATAAAAAAAAACCTTTTTGAGCTTATACTCAATACACTCTTCGGCATTTGTCAAACCTTATTTTTCCGTATATCAACAGCAACAAGCTAATCCTCAGTTATAATAACATTCCTACATCCATAATTCACTTAACTACACATACATCAAAAAAGAAAGTTAAAAACTAAACCTTTTCGAGCTTATACTGAATACGCTCCCCCGCATTGGCAAATTTCCCTTTCTTTTTCGAGCCTTTAACCGTCAACCTTCGCGGGTCATTCTTATTAGCTCCTCTCCTCTTTTTCTTATCCTTTTTCCTCTGCAGCTTAAGTCTTTTCTTGGTCAACCATTTATACTTTTTTGGTGGGTCAATTTCAAATGCTTCAAACTTGGGTTTTCCATCTGATATCACACATCGCACTGATGACCCATAGTTCCTATAAATATTTGATTTTTTGAATGCCCACCAAGTGTTTGATGAAATGAGTGAATAAGGTGAAATGGGTTTTTCTTGAATTGGCCTGAAATGAATTGTTGTTGTTGTTAAGTACTAATAATAATTGTGAAGATTTTGATTAATGGATGGATTACCTGTAATGAGGTTTGAAAAATGAAGAAAGAAAGCACCATCGTCTTGTTAAGCTGCCAAATGAACGACTTGCCATAGGGAAGGGGTGTTTGGATATACAATGTTAAAAAGGGTATTAAACCGATACTACTAATTCTCTTTTTTTACATTTTCTAATAACTTTTAAAAGTTTTAATATTATGTAAGCTAGACGATGGATATGAATTTTTATAAAAAGATTTATCATTTATCAATTCGCGCAAACCAGCAATATCAAAGAACGAGAAAATAATTGTGGTCGTTAGATGTACACAGTAATAATGACAATAAACTTTATATCATCGCAACGAGAATCTACTGATTTAACTTATGTTATATGATGAGGGATGAGAATATTTCAATGAGCCACTATCTATAATATCTATAAATTTTATCAAGGAATATATGTTGAATCGCAACAAACAAAAAATAATGAACTAATTTGTCATGAAAGATGCGGCTACTTTTTTTAGGGCTATAATGGAAGACGGTGATGAAACACAACATTTGTTAATTGTTATTTTGTTTCTAGCGTCCTGTAAGGGAGTGTCTCGATCTTGCTAAGTGTTTGGAGTGCTCTTGTTTTGTAGTATGCGTACGAGGAATGTTTACTTATTTATGCCAATATTAGGAATGACAATGGTGCGAATTTAGAGCGGGACGGTTATTTCCATCCCCAAACCCAATTAAAAAAATTC
>BQNB010028487.1:0-12102 GCA_026074375.1 Tanacetum coccineum
TTCCATAGATCTATGTGAGCCCATATCGATTGAATTCGAAACACAAAATAAAACCAGGAAAAAGACTTATTGGATTGAAAGGAGTTCTATGAGAAAAGGTATCAAACTAAAAATAAAACAAGATCCAAACGAAATAGCTGCGAAAGAAAAGATCTTTTGTCACCACAATCCCAAAATTAATTGATAACGTCGAACCTAATATAAGACGATTAAAGATTTATCAATGTGCATGTCACTCAATAGTTACTATATCAAATGAATGGCTCCAAACAAGAAGAGGATTGATTAAAAAAATTAAAAACCCTAATCTTAATGAACGTCGAATCTGATATAATAAAAATCAAGCACCGTACACCAGACAAAAACAATAATTGAATGATATTAAGTGAATGGAAATCAAAACAATCAAGGGGATTATTGCCATTTTTTGCACTTGTGTATTGGTTTTGTGGTCATTTTCAGAAGTTACAACGTTATCAGAAGAATTGTGTTAATTCCTCTTGTTAACGGAATGCATTACTATTGTTGAAGATGCTGCCAATTCGTCTATTGTAGAACATAAACCTTGATATGTAGATCTTGAATCAAATGTTAAAGCCTTTTGATTTACTAAACTTCTAATCATAATCATAGCAAACCAAATTGTGTTGCACTTCTAAACATGTTAATATGCTACCGTGTTTGAGTAGTTTATGTATAAAAACAGCAAATTCCACTACAACAATCGGGTTTTCCCCAGCGACATCTCGGGGCTTTCCCCAGCGACATGTCGCTGGGGAAAACTATCCCCATCGAAATGTCGCTGGGGAATAGTCGCTGGGGAATCCTCGTCAGGGATACAATCCCCAGCGATAATCCCCAGCGAAGATGTGGGTCCCACTCGTTTTTCAGTCAAGCAATTAGTGCCACGGTGGCAAACTTTTCCCCAGCGACATGTCGCTGGGGAAAGCTTTTTTAAAAATTTTAGAATCACTTTTCCCCAGCGACAAGTCGCTGGGGAATTTTTTTTTAAAATTTTAGAATCATTTTTCCCCAGCGACAAGTCGCTGGGGAATATTTTTTAAAACATTTAGAACAAAGCTTCCCCAGCGACAAGTCGCTGGGGATACTTTTTAAAAAAAATTTAGTAGCAATTTTCCCCAGCGACAAGTCGCTGGGGAATATTTTTTAAAACATTTAGAACAAAGTTTCCCCAGCGACAAGTCGCTGGGGAAACTTTTTAAAAAAATTTAGTAACAATTATCCCCAGCGACAAGTCGCTGGGGATAATTTTTATAAAAATTTAGAAACAAAGTTTCCCCAGCGACATGTCGCTGGGGAAAAGTCTGCATTTTTTTAAAATACAGCCTGCACAGCAGGCGTTTTCCAGATTTTTTCCGGAATTTTTCCGGAAAAAATCTACCAAATAACAAACCTGTATAGACTCATCACAACTTGTACCAAAACACAAATACAAAGTAAACGGATCAACGCAATACAAATACATCACAACTTGTACCAAAACCAAAAGATAATAAAGCTAAATCGTCCAAAATCCGAATAAGTCTACAAAACGGGGATTCCTAGTCATAAACGGGGCTTACTAACTAATATATAACATAACTAAGGATAGGAAACAAGTGTGTAATGTCGCCAAAATTCAAACATTCAACACTAATAATGTAGCATAACTAATACTATATATAAACATAACTAATCATCACCATCGCCATCCTCATCATCGCCACTCTCCTCGTCATCACCACACCCGCAACTCCCGCTATCACACCCGATCTCAAACTCCTTAAACTATTTCGTGTATTTGGAGTCGCTTCTGTAAAGACTCATCATAAAGTCTACTTTTCTATGATGCTCTGAGGATTTGACGGGGGCGGGCATTCTGGCTGGATGTGGGACGTGATGGCAATACCCAGAACCCACACCGGGAATGTGCCCACGAAGCTTACACCCCTCTTTGCCACGAATTGATTCATCCTCTTTTTGCACGTGTACTCACTCGTAGCCTCCAGCCTTTTCATATCCTCCTATGTTAGTGACACAAAAAACACAAGATAGTAATATATTAGTCCGGGTTGCTATTATATCTCGATAATTCATTAAAGCTGTGTTTTTGAAACAACTTACATATATGCGGCGGTCCTCATCCTTAGGGAATACCCCATCAACAGTGTGTGTTCGCCAGAAGGTGTCAATGAGTGAAGGGTACTCCTGAGTGTCTGAGGCCTGCCTCTGTACATACACACGCATATAAGATGAAACTAATTAAAAACGACAAATCACAACACACCAAAGCGTATAATCAGATATATATGTATGTAAAATAATTATAATGTTTATTACCATCTCATCTCGAAGGCGAGCCAGCGACCGGAATTCCCTGTCGAGATGTGACCACGCTCTTTTGCCGGTTAGCGATTTTGAGCGGCTCGAGCAGGTTTGGGACTCATTCCAAAAACTTAATATACTTATCCCACTCGGCCGCTTGTAATCTCTGGGACGTGCCCGCCTGATCGCCTCCACATCGTAAGTCCCGGTGGTGGGGTCTGCCTTCTAATGCTTGGCCTTGAAAGAAGCCTTGTTGGTATTGTAGGCTTTTTGCAAGTGCATGTTGATGCCTTCGTAGATCTCTGTCCAGCGGAGGAAGTCCTTGTGCGGCTGAGGTCAAGCATGGTCTGCAATCATATACAAAAAACGAAAACTGATTGGAGATTAATTTATATATTTATTTAAAGATTCGTTAATTTATTTATAATAAACGAATTTAGATAAATATACACAATTAAAACTAAAATGAAAACGTATAAATGAAAAAAACATAAAAGGGACTAAACTGACCTATCTTGAAATGATCGTCGCCTTAGCTCCTTCTGGGACCTTCTCCTAGAGGGGTATGTTAACGGCATACTCCTATCGTACCCTCCCGATGTAAATTAGACCAGTGAGCGCATGGGATCGAGAGGGTTTTAGGGTTTGTTTGTCCCCCTGCTCAAAACTGTCGAGACGGGGCATTTAGCTTCGCGATTCCTTTAGCCGAACGGTTTCGAGTCTGTCGGGGTATTCAGCCTCGACAGCTCCCTGCCGGGGCCCCCCCCCCAAAAACATTTTTTTTTTGGGATTTCGTTTACCTTTGCCTGCAAAATCAAGTTTAGTGATTAAAGTCATAACTTCAAGGCAAGCAAGTTCAATATATGTATCAAAATTTACTGCTTGTCTTACAATAATCCAGAATATTCTTACCTTTTTTCGCAAAGCCAGCCACCCGCAACCGGTGGGTACACGTGTGTTGGGGGACGATTCATCACCGCACCGTCACCTCGTGGGACTTCGTGCAACATCTGCTGAGAACATATGTACAAGTACATTAGCATAAAATTTCGAAATTTCATGAACAAAATAATTATAAGCATGCAACCATCCAAATACATACATATCCCAAAATAAATATACACCTTTAAACAATCCCAACAATTTCATCATTCATTCAAATATATAAAGTGTATTTTGCAAGTTACAAGCTCAAGCCTCATCTTCTTCCTTCCACTAGAATAAATTTCTCAACACCATCATCCGCATACATTGATTAATTTTGACGGGTTTTCTATAGGATGGATTAATTTCAGACGGGCGATTTTCATAAATTAATCATAAATCCTAAAATCCTTAAACAATATACATTTAAATGAGGAACAAACATCAAATTATATCAAATATCACATAAGGAGTGTTTGGTTTGCGTTTAGTAACTATACACGTTCCCCGACGACATGTCGCCGGGGATACCAAAAGGAAAAAAAATTGTACCTTCGGCGGCTGCTACGGCTCGGCTGTGGACACGGCTACCAACTGCCAAACAAAAAAAGTTTAACACATTTTTATAATTAACACCAAATTATACTAAACCTTATCATAATTAAAAAAATTAAAACAAAAATTATAATGGTGGACTCGGCTAGTGTTACAAGAGGGTTTAGAAAAGAAGTATAAGGAATTATCATGTAGAGGGGTTAGAAAAGAAATTATGTTTAGAGGAGGAGGAGGTTGGTAGGCTAGGTACTTAATTGTGCTGTGTGTATCGTAATGAGGAGGTCGTGAGTGTGGTGGGTTATGGGGGGTGAGTCGTGGTGGTGGTGGTGGGTTCTGTGGTGGTGGTGGTGGGTGAGAGTGGTGGTTGTTGCTCTTAAAATAGACCTAGGGATGTTTTTTTTTATGTTTTACGTTTTTGGTATGTTTCTGTAAACACAGATCTGGTTTTAGTACCAGAATTATCCCCGGCGACATTCCCCAGAGACAAGTCGCTGGGGAAACCATACTTTTGTCCTTTAGCGGAAAATGGCGCGATAACGAAATAATTGGAGGTTTTTCGCAAAGTTAAAAGGTTTCCCGGGACATATCGCCGTGCAGGTTTTTATTAAAAATTTTACTAATTTTTTTTTAATATATCAAAACTATATTTTTACTAAAATTTTATTAATATATCAAAGCTATATTTATTAAAAAACTAGAGTTTTTAATAAATTTAATATTTAAAAAATATATTTTTGAAATTATTATTTTAAACATATAATTATTATTACAATTATTTTTTATAAATATATATTACTCGGTCGTTTCCGGCTGGGTCGGTCCGGTTTTTCGGTTCGTTCCGGTCGGTTCGTATATAATTATTATTTAAAATTATTTTTTATAAAATATATAATTATTATTTACAATTATTTTTTATAAAATATATAATTGGTTCGTTTCGGCTGGGTCGGTCCGGTTTCTCGGTTCGTTCCGGTCGGTTCGTATATAATTATTATTTAAAATTATTTTTTATAAAATATATAATTATTATTTAAAATTATTTTTTTATAAAATATATAATTAATTCATTTTAAAATTATTTTTTTAATAAAATATATTAATTTTCTATTTACAATTTATTTTTTTTGGTTGTACTTTAGATGGTCAACGGGTTGAGTCAATATGTTATGGTGTACATTCGATGTTCAATGGATGAGTCGATATGTTATGGTGTACATTCGAGTTCAAGGATGAGTCGTATTAGTCATGGTTAGTACATTAGAGGTTCAACAAAAATGATGAGGTCGATTTGTTAGGGTTCTACATTGGAGGTTCTATGGATGAGTCGATACATGTTAGGGTTATACCATTTGAGGTTCAAACGGAGAGTCGATATGGTATGGTTATACATTAGACGTTCAACGGACGAGTCGATATGGTATGGTTTTACATTAGACGTTCAACGGACGAGTCGATATGGTATGGTTATACATTAGATGTTCAACGGACGAGTCGATATGGTATGGTTATACATTAAGTGGTCAATGGACAAGTTCGATATGTGTAAGGTTAACATTAGTAGGTTCAACGGATGAGTCGATATGTTAGGGTTATACATTAGAGGTTCAACGTATGAGTCGATATGTTATGGTTGTACATTTGATGTTCAACGGGATGAGTCGATATGTTATGGTTGTACATTCGATGTTCAACGGATGAGTCGATATGTTATGGTTGTACTATAGAGGTTCAACGGATGAGTCAGCATATGTTAGGTTATTACATTAGAGGTCAAGGATGAGTCGATATGGTTAGGGATATACATTAGGAGGTTTAATGTATGAGTCGATGATGTTAGGGTATTATACATTAGACGTCAATGGACGATGTCGATATGTTCGGGTTATTACATTAGACGTTCAACGGACGAGTCGATATGGTATGGTTATACATTAGACGTTCAAAGGACGAGTCGATATGGTAGGGTTATTACATTTGACGTTTCAAAAGACGAGTCGATATGGTTTGGTTATACATTGACGTTCAAGGACGAGTCTAATATGGTATGGTTATACATTAAAAGGCTTCAACGGATGAGTTCGATATGGTTTGGTTATTCACATTAGTGGTTCAAGAGATGGAGTCGTTATGTTTTGGGGTTATACATTAGACGTTCAACGGACGAGTCGATATGGTATGGTTATACATTAGACGTTCAACGGACGAGTCGATATGTTATGGTTATACATTAGACGTTCAACGGACGAGTCGATATGTCATGGTTATACATTAGACGTTCAACGGACGAGTCGATATGCGTATGGTTATACATTAGACGTTCAACGGACGAGTCCGATATGGTATGGTTATACATTAGCGTTCAAACGGACGAGTCGATATGGTTATGGTTATACATTAGAGTTCAACGGGAGTCGATATGGGTATGGGCTTATACATTGAGGTTCGGACTGATGAGTCGATATGTTAGGGTTAGACATTAGAGGTTCAACGTATGAGTAGATTGTTAGGGTTATACATTAGAGGTTAAACTGGACGAGTCTATATGTTAAGGTTATACTCTCATTAGAGGTTAACACGGGACGAGTCGATATGGTATGGTTATACATTAAGAGGTTCCAATGGACGAGTCGATTGTTAGGGTTATACATTAGCGTCTCAAACGGACGTGTCGATATGGCTATGGTTATACCATTAGACATTCAACGCGTCGTCGATATGGTATGGTTATACATTAGACGTTCAACGGACGAGTCGATATGGTATGGTTATACATTAGACGTTCAACGGACGAGTCGATATGGTATGGTTATACATTAGAGTTTCAACGGATGAGTCGATATGTTAGGGTTATACATTAGAGGTTCAACGGATGAGTCGATATGTTAGGGTTATACATTAGAGGTTCAACGTATGAGTCGATATGTTAGGGTTATACATTAGAGGTTCAACGGACGAGTCGATATGGTATGGTTATACATTAGATTCTGCCCCAAATACTACGCCAAAAACTCCGCCAATTACTCCTGCCAAAATACCGCCAAATACTACCCGCCAAAGTCCCCGCCAAATACTCTTTTTACCATAAAGCAGATACTATCACAACCACAAAAATATTTCACACATCTTAACAGCACAACCACAAAAAGATTTTTTTGGGTGAACATCGGTGCCACATGAAGCTTTTTTCGTGTAGGTGTGCCGACGGAGATGTAGCCTCGACAATCGTATAAAACCTAAGTGTTACGGTAACTATACTATTGCATGTTCCAAATCAAAAGGTAAACATCACAAGGTCTTTTTATTGTGTAATATATAAAATATTTATGGTTAGTTGTTAAAAAACTTGATTTCTTTACTATTTAACAGCCTCCGAAAACATTTGAATTGGTGGATTTTTTTTATGGAAAGAGACCCGACTTCATGAATTGATGAGTTCTCTTGGAGCTCCATCGACTCCAAGTTACTCTGCAGGACATTCAACACATCCAAGCAATACTTCAGGACCTTCAACGCCTCCAACCTATTCTTCTGGACCTTCAACACCTACAAACTATTCTCTAGGATCTTCAAGAAAACGTAGTTTAATAAAAAGTCAACAAAGTCAAATGGTATCCCGGCGAAATTATTTTATAAAAATAATTTTAATAATAATATTCTTTTTCATATTAATTATTTAAAAACTCTACTATTTTTTAATAAATTAGTTTTGAAATATTAAAAACTTTTAGTAAAAAATATAGTTGGATGATTTGATGATAAATATATCAAATTTATAATTTTTTAACTATACCCTTCCCCGGCAGGCATGTCAGCGGGGAAAGTGTCTTTTTATTTTTGATATATTTGTGAATATATTAATAAAACTTTATAATTTTTAATAACACTTTCCCCAGCGACATGTCGCCGGGGAAAGTGTCTTTTTTATTTTTGATATATTTGTGATATATTAATAAAACTTTATAATTTTTAATAACACTTTCCCCAGCGACATGTCGCCGGGATAAAGTATGCGGGAAAATCTCCCGCCCGGTTTCTACGTAGAATATTTGGCTAAAATTTTAACGACTTATTCCCCGGGACATGTCGCCGGGGGAAAAGTTCAGAATTACTTTGACCAAATATTCTACGAGGAACTGCCTGCACGTAGATTATTTTGGCGTTTAGCTGCATATTCCCCACGCGAATATGTGCCGGAGAAAAGTCGTCACAGGTTCCTATTTATTGTAGTGAAACATGGTTATTAACACTACTAGATAGGCACCTCAACAACAAAATTATATTTGGTATGAGCCTAAATTTGCTCTCAGTGGTCAAGTCATATAACTCAATTACCTTACCCTTTAACCTTTATATAAGGCATTATAATAATATATTAACACTAACACATCAGTTAGTCATATCTTCGAGAACAATATTGGCAAACATATTACAAAGTGAGACCCACTAACATCAACTGTTACAACTTTATAAGACTAAATATTATCAAACTCGTTCCCTGTGTTGTATCTCCCCTACTTCTTGAGACGGCCTTTCAAGAAGTTGAAAAGGCCAGGAATCCGATGGAGTGGGATACCTTGGGTTTGGTTTACTCACGTTTGAGACGGGTTGTGGGTTAATTTGGACGTTGTGACAGGTGGGAACAACAAAAATAGGATTTAGAACTGGATCACCAGAAGGTAACCTTATAATGTCATGTGGAAAATACTGTGGCAGCTGTGGCTCTTGAGTTTCTATTGCAGGTGCATTCAGGTCGAGGTTTGTTTGGACAGTGCGTTCTTTTATCATGCTCTTTAGTTCACTGATCTGATTCTGTAACGTAGATGTCTCATCTTGTAGTTCATTTCTTTCGACCGTAACCTGCACATGCAAAAGTTTGATCACTAAGGGGGTGTTTGGATGCACGTTTGGTACATGAACCTTAATCACAGCATAAAGGTCACGTATTGATACATTGGCCGACTGATTCTCATTATCTTCTTTACTATTTCTACAGCCTGCTTCTGAATCAAAAATACCATCTCCATCTTCCAATAAAAGCTGATCATTATTTCCAACAGATTTTTCATTTACAGCATTATCTTTAGACAAACCCACAAAAGCATCCTCGCACACATTACAGTCTTCATCAACTAACTTATCATTTACAATTTCATCTTTAGACAAACCCGCATAAGCATCCTCGCACACATTACAGTCTTCATCAACAGAATTATCTTTTGAGACCAAAACAGAATCATCCCGCAAACCTTCATCATCTTCATCTACAATTCCATGGAGGAATGGAATACTTGAATCAAATCATGCTTGAATCTTCTCTGCAGGAGTTGAATTCAAGGTTGACAATTAGAATAGGGTGCTTAACGAACAAATACAACAAATTTGATTAGGAACAACTAAACCAAATTTAATAAAATATGTGATATCAAATAGGTAATGTGCTTACAGGTCCAAATAGACGGTTGTAATGAGATTTATCAAACTTTGTAATGTTTGTCCAGGCAAGACAACGAGGTATGACATTATCTTTTTTAGACCACCATTGTTTACTGTTTGGGTAACTCTCCAAGATCCATATCTACATAATAAGTTTAATTTTGGTTACATAAAAACAAATATATTTATACAAGATAAGCATAAAATGATAAAGGTTTATAAATTGTAATCTTGAAAGACCAAGAAAAAAGCCATATAGATTGTTTGTGGCATTGTAGTTTGGGTTTTTCTTCTTCTCATCCAAATGATGCTGCCAGTGTTCATCAAAAATGTTTTTTTTTGTAAAAGAAATGTGTTGTGTTTATTTCTTACTAGTATAAGTCCTTATATCATACAAGTAGCTAGTCATAATACTTGCATAACTTGACCAAGACCATAAGGAAAACATGGAGAGTGATTTAAGGGAAAAAGTGGTCAAAAGAGACATAAGTTTTAATGAATGAAAGATTGTACATATACTAGTTGATATTGTAAACTCTTTTGTCCCCTATTATTGTTGATGTTGCCGTGGGATGGGGGAGGCAAAAGAGAGAACATGATGACTTTTGATATATTGCATAATATTTAGACATTTACTTGTATCACTTGAACTTAAAAGTGTAAAGGTAAATGTATACTTGTAATACTTGTAATGTGTATGCATTGGTTTATTTATTTCAAGGTAAATTCAGCCAAGTTGATACATATGGGTGCATTTTTATAAAACTTTTGGTATTGGGTACAATTGTGGGTATTTGTTGAAGCGTAAAAAAGTTTTGGTGGTTCCGTGAATGCCTAAACGTAATTTATCGCGAAACGCAAATGCTTTACGTAACCGATAAAAATAAAATATAAAAAGTCAATTTTTACTTTCGAAAAAATAAGAAAAATATTTTTATCGTTTGTATAATGTTATCAAATAAGTAGGTCAATCGTCTTGTAAAATAATATTTCCAATTTAAAACTCATATAAATGATTCTAAAATGTTTCGCAAAATTTTTATTAAAAATGAACCAACACTATTCATATCAGGAAATAGTGTATAAAAATCATATTTCTCTGGTTTTATTTTTAGCTTACGCGATTTAATTATGTAATAAGAATTAAAAGTAAACGCGTACGAGACCAAAATAAATAGTGAATTAAATAATGTCATTGCTATTTGACGAGAGAAAACCTTCAAAGTCGATGCTTATTGATAATGTCATTGCTAGTTCTTTTTATTGGTGTAAGTATAGATCTAAAGCCTCGTTCGGATGGAACGAATGGCTCAAAAACCCCTATATTATTGTTTTGTAATCTAGCTCCTTGCTAGTTTTTATTTCTAATAAAATCGCCGTTCCAAAAAAAAATAGTGAATTAAATAGCGTCGTAAATGACCTGAAAATACGAAATGTTATATATTTTTTGAACAAAAAGTCCATTGAATGGAGAATGGCATTTCACATATGGTTTTGGACACTTTTAAGAATTAGCCCTAATTAAATAGGATAGCGCGTAATACGCTAAAATATACCTATTGTTTATGTGAACTAAGGAAAGTTTAGTCTAATTTAATCATTTTACACTAGTTTGAGAACTAAGGGGTCGTTTTGTTGGTGAATTTTTTTTCTTATTTTTCAGTTTCTAATTTCCTAGAGAAGGAAATTGTTTTTCTTCTTTAAAGAAGAGTTGAGATTTTTAAAAACTCGTTTAGTTGGAGTTACATTTTTCCTTTTTATTGAGAAGAAATGAGAAAGAAAAAAGTGAAATTGATAAAATGGGCTTTTCAGTTGTTAAATTAAAATGTTGAAAAAAAGTGAATGAGAATTCCACTTTTTTGAAAAATGTTGAAAAAAATACGACTAAACGTATTTTCAATATTTTCCTTTTCACATGAAAATTTTCCTGAAAAAATGAGATATTTTTCGCCAACTAAACGGTCCCTAAAGTTTTCTAAAAAAATCAATTCAGTAATTGAAGCCTGCAAAAGTTTAATGTTATTACTATTCTTGCATATACACTTAAAACATTACCAATAGAGCTTTATATGGCATGTTCATAGTGATATGGAGCTTATGTGGAGTTCATGTGCATAAACTTTCATTGGAACATCACAAGTTCATGTGTATGAGCTAAATAGAGAAAAAAATTGAGTGGGTCTAATCACAACTTTAACCAATTATATGATTTTAAAAATGTTAAAGGTGTTTATGCATTTGATAAAGTTTATAGCATTGCAACAGTAAATTTATATTAGTTATAGTTTATAAAAAATAATGTGTCAATGGTATGTATTTGATAAAGTCCATAGCATTAGAGACGCTCTTAAATAATGTTTAACCAACTGATTGCTTTTCAGAAATACAATTACCATCATGTTCAAAATATCGGCTATTATATGGTATCATATGATATATTTTTTATTTGTGTTTTCACAATTTTAGATTTATTGCCTATTACCCTTTTATATAATAGTGAATCAAATGATCGTGATTTGGGCTTACCAAAACGACGTCATTTAGGAGATGGGTTAGACCGTTTAAGACTATTTATGGATCAAACGACGCCATTGTAGGGTGAAACGCAGGCGTTTTCGGATGACTGATGTATTTTAGTATCATACCTAAACAAAATGGCATTGTTTTGGTGGATGATAAACCGACATATATACAGAAACGGGAGAAACAAAAACACATGCACATAGGAACACAAATTGTGACACAAACACGCACAGAAACAAAAATCAAGACGAACAATAAAGCGGAGCACTGGTATGTGCTTAAATACACATACCTTTTACCTTTAAAAACAAGCTAAAATAACCAAAAACGGACTTAAAATGC
>BQNB010028487.1:13891-38548 GCA_026074375.1 Tanacetum coccineum
CCTGATGGTGGTGGTAGAAATAGTTTTTCTGCTGATGGTGTGTTTGTTGCTACTGGTAATGGTTCTAATGGTGTTTCTGTTGCTGCTGGTGTTGGTGCTGATGGTGTTTCTGTTGCTGCTGGTGTTGGTTCTGATGGTGTTTCTGTTGCTGCTGGTGTTGGTGCTGATGGTGTTTCTATTGCTGCTGGTGTTGGTGCTGATACTTTTTCTGTTGCTACTAGTGATGCTACTGATGCTGAAACTGAATTTGCACTCATGGGGTTATCCCCTCAGGTACAATCTTGTCCTTTTGGCTGTAATCATATTTATACAGAACTTAAAAAGGAGTTTGATAATCTAGATGTGCAATATAAGGAGTGTTTTATTCAAGTACAAGCATACAAAAGATGAGGAAAAGTGATTCTAAAATTTAAAAAAAAATTCCCCAGCGACTTGTCGCTGGGGAAAAGTGATTCTAAAATTTTAAAAAAAGCTTTCCCCAGCGACATGTCGCTGGGGAAAAGTTTGCCACCGTGGCACTAATTGCTTGACTGAAAAACGAGTGGGACCCACATCTTCGCTGGGGATTATCGCTGGGGATTGTATCCCTGACGAGGATTCCCCAGCGACATTTCGATGGGGAAAGGTTTCCCCAGCGACATGTCGCTGGGGAAAGCCCCGAAATGTTGCTGGGGAAAACCCCGATTGTTGTAGTGACATCCATGTATGCACCAAATTTCTCTTTGAAAGATTAATATTTTTAAGGTAAAGGTTTAGAATAATATTTGTGTTTTAGTTAGAAATGATTTTTGTTTTTATACTAATAATTTATAAGATTTGGAAGCATCACCATCTATTTATGGAATTTATTGAATCTAAAGAAACTATCTATCATTTACTTCTATGGAATTTATAAGGTTTACTAAGGAGGGTCTTCATTTTCAAAAATATAGGCAATACACTATACTTCATTCAGGCCATCAAAAACAAAGCTAAGAATGATACCTATTATCCTTCTGATATATTTCTAGAATGTGAGGCCAAATTTAATCGAACTTAAATTGCATCATATCTATAAAAAAAGTCTATTTCTAGAGCATCAGGTGGTCCAGGCTAGTCGGACTTCGATAGGAATATTTGTTTGCTTGACTTGAAGAAATTAAGGTCCTTTTTAAGTACTTGATCCTGACTACCAAAATGAGAGTAAACTAAACGTTCACCTTTTTGGATAGTATAGACCAAAAATGGAGTTATAATAGATTATTAATTACTATTACGAATTTTCTTTTGAATTCTAAATTAGCACCTAGCTATGTGCATGGTCCAAATTTACTTGGACACAATAAAGCCGTGAGAAAAGGGAGATAACGAGACATAGACTTATCGTGCTTGACAACAATACTATCTTTGTCTAAGTCACTACAACATTGACTTCACGAAGAAGAGTCTGATCCATACATGCTTGTTTAAGTCACTACAACATTTGCCCTTTTCCCCGGCGAAAATTCGGGGCTTTCCCCATCAACTTGTTGCTGGGGATACCTTTCCCCAGTGACAAGTCGTTGGGGAAAGTTCGCTGGGGAAAGCTCGCAAGGGATACGTTCCCCAGCGACAATCCCCAGCGACAAAGTGGGCCCCACGTATTTTTCAGTCAAACAACTAGTGCCACCGTGGCACACATTCCCCAGCGACATGTCGCTGGGGAAAATTCTCTCTTATGTTAACTTGTCAACGCAATGCAAAGAAATTTTCGTGACTATCCCCGGCGACATGTCGCCGGGGATTATACTGCATATTTTTTGTTTGAACTATCCCCGGCGAAATGTCGCCGGGGAATAGTCTGCATTTTTTTTAAATTGCAGCCTGCACAGCAGGCGATTTCCAGATTTTTTCCGGAAAAAATCTACCAAACATCAAACCTGTATCAAAACCTGTATAAACTCATCACAACTTGTACCAAAACACAATACAATATAACGGATCAACGCAATACAAATACATCACAACTTGTACCAAAACCAATACATAATAAAGCTAAATCGTTCAAAATCCGAATAAGTCTACAAAACGTTGCTTCCTAGTCATAAACGGGGCTTACAAGTCAATATTCAACATGATAGGATAGGGAAACAAGTGTTTACATACAGGTCGCCAAGATGAACATAAGATGAACATAAAGTAGGATAGGGAAGCAATGTAGCATACTAACCCATATATAATGTCACACCCCTAAAATCGGACAGGCAGCGGAATAGTAGCATTGGGGTGCGACTTCATAGCACAACAATCAAGATATAGGAAACGACCTTAAATGGACGTTTTAAGATAAGGTTCCATTCGATGCCATAACAAAATATCAGAGTTCATACATTAGGTCTCATATGTTTTAAAAGTCATAAACATTTCCACATACGTTTTTAATTAAACAAAAGCTTCATACTACCAAAAGGTGACTTCAGTTTTTATAGATAAAAGTTGCATCGAATTTAAATAAACACATAATCCATCTTCATTGATATCCATCACGGCTCCCATCCAAGCTTATACCTTAGGACCTGAAATTAAACATGCTAAAAGTCAACACAACGGTTGAGTGAATTCATAGGTTTATCAAGTAAAGAGTGGACCACAAGATTTAAGTGAAAGTAGACTATGAAACAAATTCAGTAGTCCAAAACATGTATTATTGCGCTAAGCTCATGACCCCGAAGCCTTAACTGTCTGTCTGCCCCAAATAGGTAGGGTGTCTGCCAAAACAGCCTACAATTATCTAAATGTTAAATGCACCATGATCAACTTGTAACCATAAATTTCCGATGGAGATTGTTAGTCCCGATAGATCTATCCACAACACTAGCGCTCACTATAATAGCAATTGACGGTTCATGATATTAGGGACTTAGATGGCACTGTGGTAACTTAGGCAATAATAATCAGGCAATAATCTGGATAGCATACAGTTTAGAACACTTGTGTCCGTAGTAAAACAAGCATGTAATTTCACCCCGTAGAGTTTATAAAAACAAGTAGATAGAAATGGGGCTATGAACTCACCTCGAGTGAATGGTAATCAACAAGTATTCACAATAGAAAATGCGTCACGCTTACGATCGAATGCAACCTAATCCAATATAGGTCGTATAAGTACTAAACACTTTGATTATTTATAGGTCGTATAGCTCATCATACTATCGTTCGGGCTATCATAATTAAGATGTCATGTAGTCACGTATGAGGAGCTAGGACACTTTAAATCGTAAATCCAACAACTCGTCGATACGCCACCCCGAAGAGGCCTCATTATGAAACTCCCTAGTAATATAGTACTTTGATTAACTAATACCACATATAATTCTATATAGCTACATCACCATCTAATCGTTTTAGTAAAATCATATTTATAAAGTAAAAACGTTTATAAATACGCCTTTAGCTAAAATGACCTAACTTTATCGTTTTAAGTCCGTTTCTCGTGTTTTTTACGTCCACGCTTTCGTATTAAGACGAGTGATCATAATATTACATTTTTAAGTTTTCAACATTCTGTGGTGAATAGTGTTTTTACTGTTCATCACAGCTAATAACTTATTTTTACGTTTTAATTAGCGTAAAACCCGTAAATGTCGTATCTTATTCGTTATAGCTCCGTTTTTAGCGATTCTTACGAGCACGTTCTCGTAATTAAAAGTTTTATCAATTTATTGATGTTTTAAAAGTATAAGTTTCTGTGGTGAATAGTAACTTTTATAAAAGTATTTATCGTCGTAAACTCGTAACTAGCGTATCTTCTTCGTTATAAATCGGTTTTTCGAGTTTCTTATCATTTTGGAATCCTCATGGGATGTACTATCTTTATAAAACATAATATAGATACTTTTATTTTCGTCCCAAAACAGAAAGTTTTGAAGTTTGTGTTAAAAACTTGTTTTAAGCTTGATTTTATACTTTTAAGCTTCAACACCTTGTTACAAATACTTTACAACACTTTATAGCTTATGTCTTACATATAATAAGTCCATTAGTCCATACTTTGTCCATGTATCCAAGATGACAAGTTCTCTAATCTTACTTTTAATCAAAACTTATTAAAGAAACCCTAATTTAACAAGTTTACACATGAACTTTTTATACATAAACCAAGAGTGTACAAGAGTTATACTTCCATTATAACATCATATTTACATCCATATAACATGTGAAAAAGTTCACAAAACAATGATCACAAGTAAAAATCCATTTCACATGTTTAAAAGTATCCTAAATGGTGATATTGCTAAATAGAACATATAAACACATAAAATCATAATTATGAAATGATTAGGGTTTTAGATAACCTTGTATGAATGAGTAGTGAAAAGGAGAACAATCACACCCTTGTGATTTAAACCCTTGGCTTGAAAATATAAGGTGAAAACCCTAATTTTCCCAAGTAAACCCTAGTTTCCTTTTCTTGCTTCAACCCTTGCAAAGGCTTAACCAATCCTTCAAACCTTCTTAGTATGCCTTAGATATGATGTGTGTATGCTTGTATAAGTGGTAGAAAAATTTGTATGGATTGTGTATGTATATGATTTTGAGCCGTGGGCTTCAAGAGGAGAGAAAGAGATAGATTGATTTTGTTTACACCTTGGAAAAGAGATGTGTATGTGTTTGCTTTCTAGTGTGGGCATTATATACCCTAAGACTTATTCAAGGAACCAAAGGAGGGTTTCTAGGGAAATTAGTCAAGTGTATGTAAAGGTGTAAGACTTGGTTCCCTAGGATAAGTCTTATCCTTGATATTTAGGAAGTAGTCATGCAAACTAGATATTTCTTTGGTCCTATCTTTGCATATCCAGCCACATACACATATGTATGATGATATTTTGTTTATTTTGAATATTGGGTAAAATTGTGGGTATTTGTTGAATTTGTTTTCTTTGTTGGTTTCTTAATGTGTACATTGGCTAAGGTGATGAACATAGGTAAACTTTTATAAAACTTTGAGCATTAGGAATAAACATAGATATTTGTTGAAGCGTAGATTAATTTTGGTGATTTCGGGAATACCTAAATACAATTTATCGGGAAACGTAAACGTTTTACGTAACCAATAAAAATAAAATATAAAAATTTATATTACAATTAGTACAAATAGTTATATAATTGATTGCTTGAACGAAAGCTTAAAATTCGTTTGGTGTCCCGTATACGTTAATTGTTGATTTATAAGTTATGGCGTTTTAACTTACTATTAAAATTAAAAGTAAACGCGTACGAGAAAAACAAAATAATTAGTAAAATAGATGACGTCGTAAATGACCTAAAAATACGAAATGTTACAGTCTCCTCCGATTAGAAGAGCATTGTCCTCAAGGCTCAGGTCGCAACACCTGAAGAAGGTACGGATTCGGGGAAGAGATTCGGATATTTCATCCGGAATTGGTTTTCACGTTCCCAAGTATACTCAGCTCCTTGCCGAGAGTTCCAACGAACTTTGACCAATGGGATTCTTCTTCGCTGGTAGCTCTTCACATCCCGCTCTAACGATCTCATTAAGGCTATACAAATCGCAGATTTTATCAATCTCGATCTCATCCAAAGGTACTTGAACATCTGGGTCAGCCAAACATTTTTTGAGATTAGACACATGAAATGTGTCGTGGACACAGCTCAGTTCTTGGGGTAACTTCAGCCGATAAGCCACCGGTCCAACACGCTCCATGATTTCAAATGGTCCCACATATCGTGGTGCTAGCTTTCCTTTCTTACCAAATCGTACCACTCCATTCCATGGAGATACCTTAAGTAACACTCGGTCTCCAACTTTGAATTCAAGAGGTTTACGCCTCTTATCAGCATAGCTTTTCTGGCGACTTCTTGCTGTTTTCAACCATATATGCTTAGATTCAATCAAATAAGCTAAATGATAACTTATTTGAAATCGAAAATAAGCTATAAAAATAATAAGCTCAAAAGAGCTTATTAAATAAGCTAAAGAAAAGAAAAAGAGAAAAATAAGCAAAGACAATAAGCTATTAACCAACCTCAAACATCTTCATTAATAAGCTCAAAATGATTATTACAATAAGCTAATAAGCTTTAAAAAGCTTTTACAAAAATACTAATAATCTAAACTAAATAAGCTAAAATCTACACTACTTTTTTTGAGAGTAAACTAGAAAAAAATAAAATAAAATCCTAACTACTATATATGCCCCATCTGCTGCTGCGTGATTGTATATATAGCCCAAGTGGGGAGGGGTAATTTCGTCATTTCGTTCCAACGCTTTATTAATACGCTAATGATTAACATCGGGCAGTGAACCTCGTAACCGCCAGCTGGATCCACCAATGACAACGTGCCACGTCAGCTTCTGGAACCCTCGAATCCCGAACCTCGTATTCCCAACCTCGTACTAACAACCTCGGATGAACAGTACCTCATAACCGCCACCTGAACCTGCAATTAATAATTAGATAGCCACGTGTCACCACCTGAGTGGTGCCACGTGGCTTGTCAGCCGTCACCGGAGCCACCACCGGACCACCAGTCAACAGTGGTCAACGAGGGCAGTCAACGGTGGCCAACGACGGTCAACGGCGGCGGACCACCGTCGGATCACCGGTCAACGGTGGTTGACCGCCAGTCAACGGTCGGGTCAAATGGTGGCCACCGCTGCCACGTGGCATGTCACGTCAGCCGCTGACGTGGCGGAGGGGATATTACCCTCCTGCGTTTCGAACTCGGGACCTAAGGGATAGAAGCATATGACTCTAGCCGTTGGGCTAGAGCATAATTCTAGTAATAATGTGAAAAAAGTAATATATAACCCTTCTATAATATAGACCAGTTTTATTATTAATAAAGGTTCAAACAGGGACAAAAAAAATTCAAAATAAAAAGGTTCACATATGAAAGGCCGGTACCGTTGGACTCGTAATTTCGTGCTCTTTCCAATGGTGTGATCGAGGAATATTCACGACTTCGTTTGAACCTCGATAAATGTGAAAACGTCATCGAAAGTCACCTGAAAGTTACCGTTTTTGCTTTGTTTTCAATCATTTGTACATGTAAGACATAAAAACACAATACAAACATATTTGAAACATATTTATCCATATTTTAGTGTTTTAGTCGGTTTATTAGCATTTTCCGGGGTACAAATGATGTGTGTTTTAGCACATATCAAACTTCCCCCACACTAAGCCATTGCTGGTCCCACACGCAATGTAAATAAAACACGCCCGGAAATAAATAATTAAATCTCCTTTTAACCTATGACCCCTCATAATCAAACAAGAACAGAAAATGTCTATTAAGAAGGTTCAAAAATCATTTATTTCGAAAGCGCCCCCGTTTTAACCACTTATTCAATAAAAGATGAAGAAGTTATGTTTGTGTTTGTGTTTCCTGGGGATGTGACGGGCTTAGTGAATCTAACTCTTTTGTCCTTGTTCTTTGGGGTAACAGCCACTAATTTGTCACTTGAATTGTTGATGCTAAGGCAGGTTTGTCCGATTATTATAAGCAACTCATGAATTCGTTTGGTATACTTACAAGCAGAGTCTAAGGAATTATTTAGAGGATTTAGTGATCTTCCTTATTTAACTATTTCCTAAAGAATCGTAGCTTGTTCCTGAGTGTTCCTAAGGTAGTCAGAGTGAGCTGTCTTATTGTTCAATAATCTAGGGGATATTGGTTCCACATCAATCTTAAGCATTTCTGGAGCGATGGTGTTTTTGGTGACAACATTATCAGCTAAATCTTTTCCTTTAAGTTTCCTTAATTTATTCTTGAGAGCTGTAATGACCATATTTTTTTCCTGAAGACTTGCATTTAAATCAGAGATTTTCATAGACTTTTGATTGACATGATTAATTAAAGCATCACATTATTCTTTTGATCGAATACGTGTTGGTTTGATCGAGTCATAAAGTTGCATATAGGTCTGTTTCAAATGTTCATTCTCAGTAATAATCTTTGACACCCTGTGATCCAATTCAATATTTATCGTTTCAATCTCTTTTATGTCCTTTTTGATTTTATCCTTATTCATATTTCCACATAGAGATTTAATTCTCTCTTTCAACTTTTTTATGACCATGTCTTTCTCTTGCGACTGAGCTTTCAATTCATTTAATTTAAAATATTGATCAAAACTTGGAGCACTTTGATTTGAAACAGAGTTGTCTCTTTGAAAAATTTCCTGACTAAGTTGAGTATCAACTTCTAAAGAGATGCAATATTTTTTAAGAGTGGTATAACTTCTGAACAGTTTATCGTAAGTCTCTTTTTCAATGAAATTATTTTTGTTAAGAAGCTCAGTCTCAAGTTTGAGACACTTTTCACATTTTTTCACATTCATGCATATTCACATAAGCATTACCTGTAGGAACCCGATTAACACTTCATAACACGATTCAATCAAGAAACTAGAAAAGAGAAGATTGTTGAGAGAGAGAGAGAAGAGAGAGAGAGAGATGAGAGAAAAAGAGATATTTGATTTAGAAAAAAAGATATTATGAGATTAGATATTTTCATATGAGAAAATATCTATATATATACCCCTACACATTTAATGTGACGCGAGGGATATTTAACTAGGACTCGGGCTCGGGTTTTGCTTGGGATTAAACCCGAAACATATACAATATTAGTTTAACTATCGAGCCCGATTCCCGATAATATTCTTTTACAACATTAACTAATTAATTGACCGAGACTTAAATACATAATGAACGAACTTCATGTTCGACTCAATATTTTGAGGCTAACAATCTCCCCCGAAGTGAGTTCAATGATGACACTCTTCATGTGATAATGAGATTGACTTTTGTCGTTAAAGCTCATGTGGTCTTGGTCTTTCTTTTTTGTTCTTTGTGGTAAACTTGTTCATTCATGCTTTACGATTTGACTTTGACCTTGTTCATTGTCTTTATTCGTCTATGCCTTCTTGCGTCTTGTGTCTTTGAAAACATGCGGGTCATACTTTTGCATTATTTGAAAGCTTTCTAAATCAGAGTTAGCGGAAGTCTTTGTCTTTAAATCTTATGCTTTCTAGTTTGTTTGCTTTGTTAGATTGAGCAATTTAAATGGATTGAGGTTTCCGTTACCACCGTTTGACCTGCAGGTTTACGTTAGTGATAAACGAGAAAATTGATTTGAAAATCAATCGACGTGTCACTCGTTAAGTGTTTTTGTAACACGTCGAGTGTGTCATGTTTTTATCAAAAATTAATCAACAGTTCAATTACATTTACTGGGCCAATCGATATCAGTTGTCACGAGTTTGATCATATAGAATCTCGCAAGCCATACCAAGAGCATTGTTGATGCTGGTCAAGCAGGATTTCCATCTTCATTGTGAATACATTAGTATCACTCGGATGTTCGCAAAATCACATTGATATTGCGTAGGATCTTGATAACAGCTTGTAAAAACCTGATGATGTTTCAACATGTGTTTGAAAATGGAATATGTCCCCCCCCCCCCCCATAAACGAGATTTTAATTGATCTCTTGGCTCTAGACTCCCTTATGATTAGTGCATTTTGGTTTTTAGTACTCGGGGCTGCGCATATTGCCACCTATCATACAACAAACTCGAAGTGAGATGTCAATAGATTAAATTGTGTATCTCCGTAACAAATGAGACAAGTTTTGTTGAGTGAAACGAATGGTGAGAAGGGTTGTGCATTGCATCACTGGGTCCATGATGTCGTTTTCAATGTCAGCAATCAACTTGTGATTCTGACAGCATATGTATTGACCCGGTTTCTGCCTTAAGTTGTGTGGAGGGCTTTTTTCTTTAGACCCTTTATCCATACATTTCTTTTTCATTCTTCAACGCCTTCAATGCTTACCAAGACGTCATTACTAACACCTTATTGTGATTGGTCCAGTGTTAGCTCAATCTTAGTCGACATTATTCCCATATACATTCATCTCCAATCATACCTAAAGACTGCTATATCTAACTTTGGATTATCCTTGGGTAGATCCTCCGGTTCTGGTTGGATCATAGGATTGATTCCTAACCTAACCACCTTATGACTTCAGAATCGTCGTGAAATTAAGATGTTGTTGGGTATAAGATCAACCATAAAACCATTTTCTTCTGTCAGCACAATGTAGTCAATGAGGATCATATTTTAATTACATTTTCTACCCATTATTTTAAATTAATAAACACTTAGTTTTGAAATACCTTGTGATTAAAATATGTCTTGAGATTCTGTGCGGAGAAAATTTATCAGCTATGAAGGTTTTGGAACATTTTGTTAATGTTTTGAATTTACATAAGAATGGTCGTTTTGATGTATCAAGAACATTAAAAACTTGTTTTTCGTAAAAACTCCCCCTTCAAAAATGGACCAACTTGATAAATTGTTTGGCTTTTGAAAACATTGTGAGGGTTGGAGTCTGGAACGCACAATTTTGAAAAAGGATTTATGAATTGTCATCCGAGGAAATTCTTGAAAAAATGTGTTCAACTTTTTGAAAAATCAAATGTTAGAGGACTTTCACTTCTAACGCTAAGGGTAGGCATGGAAACGTTCACTTTCCTTTTTCTTGAGCCTAAAACTTTGAATGTCTTCGTAGAAACAGCTCAAGACCGAGATACGTTAAGTTTCACTTGGAGGATAAAGTTATAAACCTTCCTTTATATGAAGTCCGGGTTATGTACTGACATTTGCACATAATCCATCTAGAAAATTAGAAATGACATGTTTTGAAACTATTTGCAACTCTCGCTCGAACTTCATTTACACACCCGTATCAATGTTAAGTGACATTTCTAAGCACGTAAATGTTATCGATTCAAGAGACATTGTCGAGAATAATATTTTTGGAAATTTCTGATTTTTGCTTTTGTATTTATTTACCTGTTGTCCCAAGCCATTGCTATATATCGGTTGGAATAGTATTCCAAATCTTTATCGTGATGTAGCTGTCTTGACTGCTGGGGGGAAAACTTTTGGAAACCCAACTTTGAACTTGACGGTTCATTGTTGTGGTCTTGAATTCCGAGTTCTGAACGGTTATGAACAGAAGTCATTTGATGAAGAACGAGGCCTGAACTGATGTGAACAGACATCATTTGATGAAGAACGAGGCTTGATCTGTTGCGATCAAACGTCTTTGAACATTGAGGAACGGGGCCTGAAGTGTTATTTTCAGCAGACACCATTTGACATTGACGACCGAGGCTTGAACTGCTGTGTTCAAACGTCATTGAACATGAAGACCGAGGCTTGAATTCTTTCTTTTTTTTTTTAGGATTTTTTTTTTTTTTTAAATTATTTTATTTTTAAAATTCAATCCTTTTTTGCTGCGATCAAACGTCTTTTGAACATTTAGGAACGGGGCCTGAAGTGTTATTTTCAGCAGACGACCAACATGCTCATACTTTTGCATTATCTTGAAAGCTTCAAATCAGAGTTTGCGGAAGTCTTTGTCTTTAAATCTTGAGCTTTCAAGATAGTATGTCTTCGTAGATTGAGCATTTGAATGGGATTGAGGTTGCCGTTACCACCGTTTGACCTGCAGGTTTACGTTAGTGATAAACAAGAAAATTGATTTGAAAATCAATCGACGTGTCACTCATTAAAGTGTTTTTGTAACACATCGAGAGTGTCATGTTTTTATCAAAATTCATCAACCGTCAATTCATTTACTGGACCAAATCGATATCCAGTTGTCACAAGTTTGATTCATATAGAATCTCGCAAGTCACCTACCAAGAGCTTGTTTGATGCTGGCTCAAGCAGGATTTCCATCTTCATTGTGAATACATTAGTATCACTCGGATGTTCTAGCAAATATCACAATGATATTGCGTAGGACTCTTGATAACAGCTTGTGAACTTGATGATGTTCAACAAGTGTTTGAAATGGAATGTGTCCTAACGAGATTTTTATTGATCTCTTGGCTCTAGACTCGATTAGTGCATTTTGGTTTTAGTACTCGGAGGCTGGAGCATATTGCCACCTATTCAATATCAACAATCTCGTAGTGAGATGTCAATAGATAACGTGTGTATCTCCGTGACAAATGAGACAAGTTTCTGTTGAGAGAAACCCGAATGGCTGGGAAGGGTTGTGCATTGCATCACTGGGTCCATGATGTCGTTTTCAATGTCAGCAATCAACATGTGATTCTGACAGCATATGTATTGACCCGGTTTCTGCCTTAAGTTGTGTGGAGGGCTTCTTTCTTTAGACCCTTTATCCATACATTTCTTTTTCATTCTTCAACGCCTTCAATGCTTACCAAGACTTCATTACTAACACCTTGTTGTGATTGTTCCAGTGTTAGCTCAATCTTAGTCGGCATTATTCCCATATACATTCATCTCCAATCATACCTAAGGACTGCTATTTCTAACTTTGGATTATCCTTGGGTAGATCCTCCGGTTCTGGTTGGATCATAGGATTGATTCCTAACCTAACCACCTTATGACTTCAGATTCGTCGTGAAATTAAGATGTTGTTGGGTATAAGATCGAACCATAAAACCTTTTCTTCAGCACATTGAGTCGAATAGATCATATTTTAATTACATTTTCTCCCCTTATTTTAAATAATAATAAACACTTAGTTTTTGAAATACCTTGTGATTAAAATATGTCTTGAAAAATCTGTGGGAGAAAATATGGTCAGCATGAATGGTTTGGAACATTTTGATAATGTTTTGAATACATAAGAATTGTCGTGATGATGTATCCAGAAATTTAAAACTTTGTTTTTCGAAAAAAACTCCCCCTCAAAAATAGGACACAATTGAGAAATTGTTGTCTTTTGAAAATATTGTGAGGGATGGAGTGTTGAACACATAATTTTGAAAGATTATGAATTGTCATCGAGAAATTCTTGAAAAATTTTGTTCAACTTTTTGAAAAACCAGATGTTAGAGGACTTCTCTTCTAACGTTAAGGGTAAGCGCACTGAAACGTACACTTTCCTTTTTTTTGAGCTAAAGATATTGAATGTCTTGTAAGAATAGCTCAAGACCGAGAAACGTTAATTTTCTCGTTGTGAGGATAAAAGTCCGGGTTATGTACTGATATTTGCACATAAGCCATTTAGAAAATTAGAAATGACATGTTTTGAAACTATTTGAAAACTCTCGCTCGAACTTCATTTACACACCCGTGTCAATGTTAATCGACATTTTTCTAAGCACGTAAATGTTATCCATTCCAAGAGACATGTCGAGAAGAATCTTTTTGGAAATTTTATATTTTTTTTCCAGATATTGTATTTATGTACATGTTGTCCTTAGCGTTGCTATATGATGGTGGAATAGTAATTCTAACTCTTGTCGTGATGTAGCTATCTTGACTGCTAGAGGAACAACTTTTGGAACTAGCTTTGAACTTGATGGTTTGTTGCTGTGGTCGTGAATTCCGAGTTCTGAACGGTTATGATCATAAGTCATTTGATGAAAAACAAGGCCTGAACTGATGTGAACAGACATCATTGCCATGAAGACCGAGGCTTGATCTACTGTGTTCAAACGTCATTTAAACATTGATAACGGGGGCCTGAAGTGTTTTTTTCAGTAGGACGCCTATTAGACATTGTTGACCGAGGCTTGAACTGCTGTGTTCAAACGTCATCTTAAAGATTTCATCTTTTGTGAAACCATTCTGGCACTGGTTTCTTAGATATCAAAAATTTCAGCAACCACACTCTGAGATTTTCCTGCTTTTCATTTGTATTAGTGCATCTGCCATTTAGGGTCAATCGTTGTTGCTTTTGGACATGAATGACGTACCTGCACTTAAACCCAGAGTTGTTTGCATGCATGAATATGAGGGATATCTACTATTGAACCATGCGCGGGTTCACTGTCAACCTTGCCCGTGCAAGAGTTGAGTAACTTTCCTGTGGGAATCCACCTAAGACGAACATTACTAAAGATTCTACCCTTGGGTTTCCACCTAAGACAAGATCTAGGATTCATTGTTTTCTCAGGGACAGTGGTAGTGTTTGTTTAAGGAGTATGTCCTGTGGGAGGATCTGTCTTTCTGGTTTCTTAGATGCACTTGACTTTTCTACGGGCATATATCTCTTTGTTGTCTTATGGGATTTTGCATCCTTATTCTGTGCAGAGGCACGAGGATTTAACCTTGAGAGGTATTCTAAGACGCATTCATCATGATTTGCACTGTAAAGGCACTTTTTGCATGTAGGACATTGCAAGTCATTGAACTTCAAGAAAGGCTTTTGTTTCCTATGTTCTCCTAAGTGAACATCTTTGTTTGAAACCCGACTACTCATTGATGCTTGCCAATTCCTAGGTTTTGGTTTGCAACCATTAGCAGTGTTGGGTAATCTAGCAGGATCAATCATACTAGGGTTTTCCATTCACTTCTTTGTCTTTCTGAAGTTGTGCACTTTTCTTAGCTTTCTCTAGGTAGTAGTTATGAACCATGTCATTTGAGCCTACTTTTTCCCTTGGTGACTGATGTGACACATGCTTTGGGCAATTCCTAGAGGGGCCAGGTGCAATCAAATTGGTGTTTCGAACTGCTTGTTTTCTAATCTGAGGCAAATTCTGTTGAGTGACTTGTTTAAACAAACCATCCGACACATTAGTTTTATTAACCGACTGTTTCGTTTGAAAACTTCATTTCAGGAGAATTGAAAAGGAGGTCGTTTTCTTAAAATGACGGTTTTGGAATTCGTTGAGCATGTGGTTGTCGAACAACGATGTTTATTAAACTGGTTTCCACGACTTTCCTTGCAGTCTCGATGAGTTTATTTAACATCACTTATTGCTTGTTTTGTCTTGTATTTGAGCTTTCAAATCTGTATTTATGATATTGTCTATTCTTTTCGAAATACATTAGGATCCGTTTTCTTTGCAAACGTGGTTGTTTTTTTATTTGTTCTTTACATTGTTGTAAAGCAAGTTCAAGAGATATCGTGTGTTTTCATGTTTAGAAATCCTTTTTACATATTATTATTAACTTCTTTGTTAACAGTTCAGTTTGTTTGACAGCTTTAGTGCAAGACATTCACATTTTTTAAACTTTATGGATGATACAAGCATGTAATTCAGTATTAGCATTTTAATTAGAAGAGAATGCAAATACGAACATGTAAACACTTTAGAACACACTCTTTGTGAAGTAGAATCATATATGTTTGAAAATCAGCTTTTCTGATTCAAGTTTGTCAATCTCCTTTTCAAGGGATTTAACGTACTCCAAATCGTCATGCATTTCTGTTTTTAGTTCATGAACAAAACAATGACTGTCCAGTATAGTTTTGTTTGAAAGAGGCATTAATAAGGTTTTGATCAAAACTTCCATACTCTTAGCAGTTGGGTAGAAATTGCACTATTAGTATGATTAGACCAAGTTTGTTCACAAATTGTTCTAAAATGATTGAAGTTGTTTGTCATTTCTTTATAAACTTGTCTACTTTTACTAATGGATTTAGAAATGGGTAGAAAGGACACGTTTTTAGCAATGTTTGGTTTTGTTCTGTTAAAGTTTTTCTCCACGATTGTCCCTTCCTAATTCTTTAGCGCGTTCCACTGATCAAGATTAGTTTTTGGATGTGGTTGAAAGTTTCATAAAGAACTGTTTTGATATGTGTAATCATATGGTTTCACTTTGTCTTTATCAATTTTGATCTTACTCTCTTTTTCAAGTGTCATTGTCTACTTTCCCATTGGGCAAAATCTGTTTGCAGGATAAGAAGTTCATATGGGTTCCTCATACAAACGAGGCTTTTCAGGATTGAGCTTATCTTGAGGTACTTTGGATTCGCAAAAGGTTGATCTACCATTATACGTTCGCACATTTGGGTGCTATCATGTGAATGGTCTGGATTGACTATTGCGTTTATAAAGAATTTCATTTAAAAACTTTATTTGTTTGTCCATTTCAATCATAGTGTCAATGTCTTTTCTTCCTTAACCTCTTAAATCGAAATAACCTACTTTTTCTCTTTGAGTTGACCTCAAATTGTACCTACTTAATAGATCTTTTTGACTAATTCATCGTGTTTCTGATTGAGAACTGAAATTTCATAGGCTTTAGTTTTCAAACCTTCTTTAATTTGAATGTCGTTATAAAGCTAATAGTCTAGAGTTTCATTTAACTTTGTTGAAGAATCGCATTATCATCTCGTCCGGTCATTAAAGGTTTACTTCTCAAACTTCATTTCTGTTTGTTCTGAAGTGCAATCAGACAACTATCCGACAACATATAAGGCCCCCCCCCCCCCCCAAACTTATGGTTCATCAAGGTTAGTTTTGCACTTTTCCAAGTCTTGAGTCAATGATGCGTTTGCTTTCTTTAATTGCTTTAAAATCATTTTGTTTTCCTCCGTATCCAGAGTTAAATTTGCAATTAAATTAGCAAGCGCAGCACGCTCATCTGTACATTCTGCAGATTTTTTCTCAGAATGTTGTCTTTCATTGGCAAACACATTCTTGTCATCATTGTTTTGTACCTGTTCCAATGGCGTATGAGTAGAACTTGATTCTGTAGGTAAGACTTCCTGAATCTTTGCCATGAAACCATAATGTGCTTCCAATCCCTGCTTATCAATCTCTTCATCTGATACAATCCCACTGCTTGTTTCATCTCCTGAACTTGTAACCGATGATTGAACCTCTTGGACCTTGCACTGTTGAATTTGCAACTGTCTTTCACTCAACTTTTTCAATGTCATCTTAAGCTCTTGCTCATGACTTGCTCTTTCTTCTATACATTGCTCAATGGAGTTCATGTTCTGGATGATTGTTTCCTTGAATGTTTGAGCTGTCATTTTAGTGTAATATCTGAAGTTTTCTCTTACTTCTCGATCGGATGAAAAAGATCTTGAATAAATATCGAGAGGCTTTATCAAGTCAAGTAGTTAATTGAACTTTCAATCTGTACTTTGATTCACACTTAGAGCGGATTTGGAATCCATCTCGTGGTGTTTCTGCATGAGTTGTGTTTCTAAGTTATTCATGTGTGAGATAACTGAACTTGATATATGGACCTTCAAAGATGCACTTCCTCAGATATTCACCATTCGATTTAGTGTCAAGGTATCGTAGAAAACGCGAACGCCACTGAGAATATCTTCCTGGTCCAAGCATCGGTGGACGATCTTTTGAACCAGCTGCCATGATATTGTTGTGCATTTGGCTATCTGTTGAGGATGTGTTAACTGGAGTAGACATGATGAATGAATAGTTATGAAATATGAAGTGTGAAAGATTTTGTTGGATCTTAAGTGGATATGATGTGATTGATGTTGTGGTTTTGAATACAATAGACGTTCACGGGATTTTACAAGTCTATGATTAGAACCGATAAAAATTTAACGGGATTTTACAAAATCAATAGAAAACCGTGAATGATTTGATTCGGAATCAGCGGCCAATGATTTAATTGTCTAAAAACAGATAATTTTCTGGCTAGGGTTAAAGCTGTTTGTTTAAATAGGCTCACCAAACTGAAACGGGCCTAAAAATACAGATGGGCCGTGAGCTAGAACAAAAACAAGTCTAACACAAATTCCAAAAAACTGAAAAATGTCAATAAATCATAGTAAACGAGTGTTTTGGGCCTCAGAAAATCCTTAACCAGCTAAAGGCTGGTTATAGCGTGATCCGTCTCGTTTTTCTCTTCGATTTGAGAGGTCACGGGCCTGAAACGGACTTACGGATCAAAAGTTATGGCTGTTTTACTGAAACCCTTTTCTTCACACAAAAAATTCTTAGTAAACCGCTGCCAATTAGTAACTCGCTGTTTGGTAACTCGCCGTTTAGCAACTCGCCGTTAGCAACTCGCCGTTAGCAACTCGCCGTTTTTAGCAACTCGCCGTTTTTAGCAACTCGCCGTTTTTAGCAACTCGCTGTTTTTAGCAACTCGCCGTTGACCTAGTCAAACCGCCGCCTGACAACTTCCTTAAAACGTGGATCTTGTCAAACCGCCACGAAGAATGCCAAGTACGAATTTTGCAAATTTTCACTAAATGAGCTTATTACCCACGAACAAAGGCTAGAACATACAATATTAAGTGTGTATATCAAGATTAGACACACATAACCTCGTATTTCCTTGTGAATCGTCCAATATGTAGCAAACCTCCACGAAGAACACACAATAAAATTCGAACCTTATATCTTCGTTTTTGATCTTGAGGCTTGAGGATCACTTGTAGGAGTAACAATGCTTCTTCCTTAGCATGTATAACATGAAAAACACCAAGATTAATCAACCAATTAAGCCCAAAAATAAGCACGAATTTGATTCTTTTAACCACACAAATCAACCACGAATCCACACATCGCTCTGATGTCAATTGTAGGATCCCGTTTAACACTTCATAACCCGAATCAATCATGGATCAAGAACTAGAAATGAGAAAGAGAGGTAAGTTGTTCTAGAGAGAGAAAGAAGAGAGAGAGAGATGAGAGAAAAATAGAAAAGAAGAATTATTAGAAAATGAACAACTTGAAAAATAGAAAAAAAGATATTTTAGATAGATATGTGATAGATATTTTTATTAGTTAGAAAATTTTATATTTATACCCCTACGCATTTATGTGACGTATGGTGGGATTTTTAAATAGGACTCGGCTCGGGTTTGCTTGGGATTAAACCCGAAACATATACAATATTAGATTAACTATCGAGCCCGATTCCCGATATTATTCTATTACAACATTAACTAATTAAAGACCGAAGCTCCATCGTAGAGTGACCGAACTTCCTTGTTCGACTCAATAAATTGAGGCTAACAGTTTTCTTTCCCGAATGCTCTTTGGGTTAAGATTGTTAAAGCGCTTCATGGTCAAGAGGGCAGTTTTGATCATTTTGGTTGTAGGTTTAAAGGTACTTGGGATCGCATTGTTGGATCGTCTAATTTCCTGTATTCGAATAATATTATCCCGTTGAATTCTTTTCGCTTCAAAGCGGGTTGTGGCACTCGCATTCGGTTCTGGAAAGATATTTGGATTGGTGACTCGCCTCTTTGTTCTCGTTATAACAGGCTGTTTCGGTTGGAAGTTGAGAAAGACTGCTTTATTATTGATCGTATTGACAACGGCCAATGGAGATGGAACTGGTCTAGGTCTGACCTTGGGGTTCGTAATTCGGCTTATCTTAGAGACCTTTTGATTGATATTAGTCAGGTTGAATTATCTACGGTTGGAGACGTTTGTATTTGGTCTGTAGCTAATGATGGTAAGTTTTCGGTTAAAGAGGCTCGTAATATTATTGATGACTACATTCTGCCTTCGTTTGCAGTTGCTACCTCTTGGGATAAATCTATTGCTCGTAAAGTTAACATTTTTATATGGAGGCTTATGCTTGACATTTCAACTTTTTGAATTACAATTCATTCAAATTACAATTCCATTGACAGATTACAATTCTTTTCAAAACATACGGTGAACAAAACGCACCCTAACATATCTTTTTTGGTTGTGTCATTGCTTCGGAAGTGTGGAGATTTATTTGGAATTGGTGTGATTTATCTAATCCTCCTTTTTTCTTGCTTGATCATTAGAAGAATTGGTATGTCTCGTGGCATGCTCCGAAGTCGAAGAAACACCGCTTTTACGTGATTTTCGCTTCGACTCTTTGGTGGCTTTGGAGGTTCCGCAATAGTGTTGTTTTTTGTTCTCATCATGTGAGGAAAAGTGACATTATCGACAACATTCAATTTTGTGCCTTCTCTTGGTTACATCATCGTGGTTGTATGGTTTGCAACTGGACTGATTGGCTCATGTCTCCTTTGTCGCTTGCGAGTGCTGGTGGTTTGCGATGTTAGTTCTTTTCTTTTTGTTTTATTTCCTCGAGGTTTGTATGGGCCTGCATCAAAAATCGATCCGGAGTGAAAACCGGTGGCTCGGCCTCCGTGAGTTGGGATTTTTCTCTTGTCTTTGGTTTCCTGTAATCGACAAGAGTTTTTTCATCCCTTTTGTAGGCCTCGCAGTTAAAACCTCAGGAAGATTATAGATATTGTTGCTTTTGTTTTAATCTAGTTTGTATCTTTTTGCTTCTAGCGCCTTGCTAGTAGCAGACCTTCTTTTTGGTTTTATATATATCTTTGTCGTTCAAAAAAAATATCCCACTTGGACCATTTCCAATTAAACTTAAACAATATTAAAAGGTTTATTTGACATTTAATTTTTTTGGTTCTAAATAGATATAGTAGCCTTCATGATGATACAAATTCAAAAGAATAAACAATATCCACATTGGTGCGAATATCCTTAAGTTTTTAACCACCACAATGCCTTATCCAATGAAAACCTAATCACTAAGCACATTTTGATGTGATATAATACTTTACAATATGATCAAGTGAATAGTAAAGTGACAAACACTTCTCCCACATATAATAATCGAGTGAGGATTTTGTTTATATGAAAGTTAAGAAGTAATCGCAAATATAGAAATGATTTTTATTATTATGACATACTAGGTCTCATCCTGTCCGATGAACGATTTTCTTAATATATGATTAAAATTGTAAAACTATGTTTAAAAATCAATATACATCAATTATAGCATAAAACACACACGCTTTACGACGAACAAAATCTTAAAGTAATTATAAAAGAATCACGTGATGTTTCATTACATGTTTGAGAATTCATATGTAATAACAATGTGTATGTGAAATCAATGAAAGAAAGGTTTGAGTTACTACCAAGTAATGGCCTGTTTGGTTTGTAAACCGGATTGATATCGAAATTGAAATTGGTATAGGTTTGAAAGACAATGAAGACAATAAGGAGAAATTAGTTGGAAAAAGATCCTCTCATGTTCATTTGAACATGAGAGGTAATGTTCTGTTTTATTTGATTGTAAAAAGATCCTTTCATGTTCATATAAAACTTCCAATCTGTTGAATGTGAAGTAGAAGATTGTGAACATACTTTTAACAAAGGAAATGCAGAAACTAAATCAATAAATTCATACAAAAAACAGAAAATTTAAACTTTTTATATCAATTAGACATATTAGCAAACACTTGACATGTGTATTTTACAAAAAATTGCTGGAATAGATAAACCATACGAGTAGAATCAAATATAAGAAGTAATCTATTTGTTTTAATAGTTTATTTCTTTTCAACAAACACTTGGTCGGCAAGATGATTATATGAAGATAGAATATATACATATAAACAATTAACAAAACAAAACTGAAAACTGAAAACTTACTCAAACAAATCTTTAGTCGCTTTATGAATCTCCAATCAAGGGTTGATTATGCATATGAAGTCGATTTGTTTGGGTAACTTTTATATACCATCTTTCTAAGGGGGAACTTTTATATAGAGGAGAACTTTTATATACTTTTGACGACTTTTTAGTGTTAAAATTTTTGCCAAAAAAAATTACACATGATTTGTTGTAAAATCGCTTGTGATTTGTTGTTTTTAAAAATCACGTGCTATTTCATAAATCACATGTAATTTCACAAATTCACTTATGATTTTTAAAGTAATAAATCACGTGTAATTTCATAAATTCATAAATCGCATGTAAATTTACAAATTTACGTGTGATTTTTAATGTAAGAAATCACATGTGATTTTTCGAATCACGTGTGATTTTTTCTGGGCGGAAATTTTAAAAAAAGTTCGTCGAAAGTATATAAAAGTGTCCGTCTATAGAAATATAATTTAATTCTCTTCGCGATGGTATAATTAAATTTACATCAAACGAAAAAAAATACGCCATCGCGACGAGTATTTTTTATCTTTCTATAGGGGGACTTCTATATACTTTCGACGAACTTTTTTTTCGATTTTTTTTTTCAGTCACGTCTGAAAAAATAACATGTGATTTGTTTCGCAATTACTGTTGATTTTTTCAGGCGTGACTGAAAAAAACAATCGAAAAAAAAGTTCATCGAAAGTATATAGAAGTACCCCTTTATAGAAAGATGATTTAATTCTCGTCGCGATGGTATGTTTCATTTTGCGTAACGATTAACGGTTTGTGAGATATTTAATTTTAAAAAAATAGAATGAAAGTAGGTTTTTTAATTAAATTAAAATAAGAATTAATCTAAACCATTATATGAAAATAAAATGGATTGTTGAGATGAAGTGAATTGTTTTTTAATTAGATAGTGTTCTACATAGAACTTTTCTCATTAGGGAGGAGATTTAATGCTAATAACTAAAGGGTATGCATGTAATTTGAACAAGTTCTTTTTCTTTTCCTCCAACTTAAGAACATTATTTACGACAACTTTCATTTTCCTTTCTTTTATCTCAAGAACATATTAACAACACTTCATTTACATTTCATTTTCTTTTCCTTTTCCTATTCTTTTTCTTTTTCTTTCATTTAAAACTCGAGAACTGAGTGTTAACTGATGGGATTTAGGAGGGAAGTGAAACGTGATTATAGACGTGGTGAGAAATTAAAGGACAAACCTACACATAAGATATCGGCTACGTGTTATGTCTATTATTGTGACACGTGCTCTCTTTTTATCTTGTATTAGTGAGATAATAGATAGATGTTATAGTAGGGTAAAATTGTTATAGATTTCGCCCCGAATAATGAAAAATAGCAAATCATTAGGTACAAATTGTTTTCGCAATATTCCACTAAACAACGTCTCTGTTTTGTTAACAGAAAGAACATGGCTTCACGTATGAATTGATTGGGACATTTTGGTAATTTATATTATGAAGGCGAAAGTATCCTCGTTTCGACGCAAAAAGAGGTTAAAAAGTATGTATTCAATAACGTTCATCCGCAACATCCTTCATTTTCAGTCATACTTGTAGCTTTGCCCATTTCATCTCATACCAGTCCTTGTCAAATCGTTCATAGACATGAATATAATTGTTTAGATGTAAGTGTATTCGAGTGATCAAACTGGATCACATTGTCTATTCCAACGGTCATTCGTTTGCATCAACAACATCACATTATCACTAAACTTTCAATATCGCAATGGTACAATGAACCTATAATATTAATGGTAGCCAACCACAATTTGAAGTTTCAAATAATCAAATAAATATACATCTAATCATATCACTCATGGCTATCATGTCACTAGTTATGAGGCTGAAAGCCCATTTATCACACATGTCCACTAAATTCACCAACATCCTCTCATGTGCAATTCTCTGTTTTTGAAGTTGAGCCCGAAACCGTTTTTCACTTTTCTTATCCGGACCGTCTTCAAATTCTTTAAATTTTTGAAAGCCCGACGAAAGTACATAATTAGGCTTTTTCGAAAAGAAATTTTATATATAAAGTGTCACCGTTTATAAGATATAATTTAATTAGTTATCTAATCATTCATCATATTACTCATTTAAGATATTTTGTCATTTAAATATTTTTTCTTAAAAAAAAATATGTCTACACATGCATATAATCGTTAACGGGACAAATTTTGAGACCCCTAAATTTTTTTAGACCATGTGCGGTTGCCCACCTCGCACACCCTCAAAAACGGCCCCGTTCTTCTCTAGTGCATATCTATGGTTTATCGACTTAATTTGTAATCACTTAGAGGCTCCGGTATGGTAACAGCGTTGGGTGCCAAACCAACGCCGTTGCCGGCGTTATTACACCGGCGTTTCGCCGTTGGCCATGGTGTGCCTCCCCACGTTGACACCACAACACAACAACGCTGCTTCCATATTAAAAAAAAGTATTTAAAAAAAAAATGCCTAAACGGCTAGTTTTAATAATTTTTTTTTTTGAAAATATACTAGCCAATGGCTAGTTTTTGAATTAATTTTTTTTTATTATTTTAAAAAGGGCAACGGCTAGTTTTGTTAAAAAAAATTATTTTTTCAAATTTTTTTTACCCACTATATATATCCCCATTTCATATACATTTTTTCACACAACCTCCAATTCATCCTCAATCTTTAATATACATTCATCCTCAATCTTTTCACAAAAAAAATGTCCGACATTCCCATGGATGGCTCGATTTGGAACCTCCTTAATTCCGGAACAACGGGTGCTGGGTCTACGTCGAATTCTCAATTCCCCGGGTTTTCTAGCCAATCTCCGACGACTCCCGAGCAACAAGCTTTTTTTTAATCTCAACAAGCCGCTTTTGTTGCATTTTAACAAGATTTCCAAAACCGACAACAAAACCCACCGCAATTTGAAATGCCCCAACAACAAAGCCAATCTTCAAACTCACTTTCACAAACCGAATCCCAACCTAAAAAAGGCCGAATGAAACGCACGGCTAAAAAAGGAAAATCGTCCGAACCGATTGGCGACGTTACTTTACGTTGGACATCGGACGAGGAAACGCTACTTGCCGAATGTTTCGTTGCGGTTTCCGAGGATCATAACGTTGGGCGTTCACAATCGAGGGACACGTTATGGTTTCGGGTTTTGATATCGGAAAAATTTATTAATTTCTAATGTATTTTTTTTAATCTCCGTAACTTTTTTTTTCTTTAAGAATGTATTTTTTTATTTAGTATTGTAATTTTTATTTTTAATTAATGAAATGAATTTATTTAGTTTTTAAATTGAGGAAAAAAAATAAAAATAATGGGTCCCAAAAAGTGGTGTTATGGTTACCGAGTTAAGATCAACATAGACCCATTATTTGTCATAGATCCAATGAATCAATCTCAATCATCTGTTTTTTCATCAAAAATAAAAAAACCTACTTTCCACCTCTTTTTTAAAAATAAAATATCTTACAAACGG